>APFE030610330.1:4869-50427 GCA_000404065.3 Pinus taeda
AACACAGCCCCTAGAGCTATATCTGAAGCATTTGTAGAAATATGGAAAGGGAGTTTCCAATTTGGTCCTCTCAAGATGGGTGCTTCAGATATTCTTGTTTTCAAAGTTTCAAAGGCTGATTGACAATCAAGATCCCATTTGAATTCACAGTCTTTTGTAAGCAGTTTGAAGAGTGGAGATGCTATTTTAGTGAAGTTTTCTATAAATCCTCTATAGTATCCAGTAAATCCTAGAAAAATTCTAACATCTCTTTGAAAATTTGGAATAGGCAACTTGGAGATGACTTCAACCTTCGATCTATCAACTTTAATCCCATCCCCTGAAATGTGATGTCCCAAAACAATACCTTTAGTAAACATCATAAAGCATTTTTCATGGCTTAATGAAAGGTTCGTTTTTTTACATCTTATAAGTACCTTTTCCAAATTCTCTAATGCTTCTTCAAATGAATTACCATAAACTGTAAAATCATCCATATAAACCTCTACACAATCATGGATTAGATCAGAAAAAATTCCTAGTACTGCTCTTTGGAATGATGCGGGTGCATTACATAAGCCAAAAGGAAGCACTCGATAGGAAAAGGTCCCCCATGGACAGGTAAATGTGGTCTTATCTTGATCTTCAGGTGCTACCTGAATTTGATTATAGCCACTAAAACCATCCAAAATTGAAAAGTATTTCTTCCCTGCTAATGTTTCTAATACCTGATCGATAAAAGGCAAAGGAAAGTGATCCTTCAAAGTTGCTTTGTTCAATTCCCTGTAATCAATGCATACCCTCCATTTTCCATTCTTTTTAGGTACTATAACCAAAGGAGAAACCCATCGGCTATCTGAAATTGGATAAATGAAGTTTACATTGAGTAGTTTTTGGAGCTCTTTTTTCACTATCTCCCTAAGGTTTGGATTCATCCTTCTCTGAGGTTGTTTGATTGGTCTACTGTTTTCCTCAATGTAGATGTGATGGATGCAAGTCTTAGGATCAATACCTTTCATATTAGTATACTCCCATGCAAATGCAGTAGAATGTTTTTGAAAGATTTTGTTAGTTCTTTCTATTGTGACTTTTCCAAATTTTTGTTGATATTCAATGTTTTACCTGGAAAAATCTCAATGGTAGAACTACCGAACTCTTCCATAGAGTAAAGAGACATTTGTCTTGATGATAAATATTCAATGTCACAATCCAACTGAAATTGTGTGGGTTCATGTTCTGAAGATGTCTCAAAATTTTCTAATGTGTTCAGAATTTGACTATCCTCACTGATTTTTGAAATGGTAAATACAGGTTGTATAGTGTCCTCATCATCGACCCATTCATTGTCTCCTACTTCTGGGATTGCTTTTGCTGGAGGATTCAAATTGAATTACTTTGTTGAATTACCACTAGAAATGTACATATCCCTAGATCTACAACTAATGAAAGCATCAGCTGTGGCTAGCCAAGGTCTTCCTAAGATAAGTGGGTGCCCTCCTAGATTACTTTTGGGAGTCAAAATCATAAAATCTACTGGATATTCCCAATAATCTAAGGAGACTGAAATATCTTCTAATACACCATCTGGTTTGATAATTGATCGATTTGCAAGTTGCAGTAAAGTAGGTGTAAAAAGAAGATTAGGAGGTTTTAGTTGTTCCATAGCCTGTCTACTCATAATGTTGATAGCAGCCCCTAGGTCAATCAAAGTGTTTGGAATTTCTATCCCATTTATATGTGTCTTGACAATTGGACTACTTGGATCTACATACTTCTGCATGGAAATTTTTCCCATCATAATATCTGCAATTTTTCCTACCAGGTGGATTCTTCTTGTATCTCCTGATTTTCTTCCTGGTCTTTTGAGACTCAACTCCTTTATTGTTTTTGCTAGAATAGGAATCTCTCTAATGGCTTGTAGCAAGGGAATCTTGATACAGACATTCTTTAACTCATCTAGAAAATCATAGTTAGGCAATAAGATTGTTTTTCCACCCCTTTATCAATTTGTAATCTTTCAGGGAAAGGAGGTGTGGATGAAGATGTAGGTTGCTCAACTATAGGAGCTGTAGGGGTTAACTTTTCTTTCTCTTTTTGAATGTTTGAGTTTTGAAGAGATGCTTCCTCAGAACCTTTATTGACTTTAAGAGAGTCCTTCTTAGAGGTATCTTTCTCTTGGACATCTATAGAAGTTTTTTCTAGAACTCTACCAGACCTGAGTTGTACATCATTGAGAGGAACAATCATATAGGTAGGAAATTGTTGTCCTTCTATCATGTAGGTATTTTGAGGATTTTTATTGTTAGGATTTGGCAATGGCTGAGAGGGTAGTTGATTTGTCTTTTGTTGAAATGGGAGCATGAGTTGAGGATTTGGATTTTGTTGAGAAGGTTGTTGTGGAGGAAATGGCAAGGAAAGTTGTGGATTTTGATTTGGAAGTTGTGGAGTTTGTTGAAAAGGTGGAGGAAATTGATAAAATTGAGAAAATCTTCCATAAGGATTTTGCATCCCTTGTGCCCATGATTGATATGGATTTTGAGGTTGGGGCCAAGGATGTTGCCAAGGATTCCAATTTGGTGGGGGTTGAAAATTCATAGGGTTGTTAAACCCTTGAGTTTGTTACCCCTGCTAAGGTCTTCTTGCAACGAAACAGAGAGATTCTATTGAATTTGGATCTTCTTGAACGACAGCTTTGAGTCCAGGAATTGAAGGAAAATCCTTGGTCTCATGATTCTCTGAGAAAATCATACATGTTTCTATAACTTTTGCATCCAAGGGGTATTCCCTTAGAGCATGTTTCTTCCTACATTTCGGACAAAAGATGGCTAGAGCATCAGTTTCTGCTTTCTGCTTGTTTTGAATTTTGAGGGTGTCTAGTTGTTCACTAAGGCTCCCTAAGATATCAATTTTGAATTCATCAAGCATATTTCCAATCTTTTCCCTACTTACTGACCTAGTTGCAGATTTGTTTGCCTTGATGAGAGAAGGATCTCTAGGCCCTTTTCCTGTCTTAGATTTTCCTCTCGAGAGATGGACACATAGTTCTGCTATGTCATGAAGTGGAAGTTAAGAAATGTCTCCTTTCCTCATCATTTTTTAAATATCTATCCATTCATCTCTGATGGCTTTCAATAAAAGGGCTTTCAATGTTTCCTCATCTAAGTTGCTGATCTTTTCTCTCTTTATGTTGTATTGAAATCTTTCAAGTAAATCCTCCAAGTTTTCATCTTCTTTTTGTACCATTTTGAATACCTCATCCTTGTGATTGGTGGGCATGCAATAGTCCAAGTATCTATCCAAAAATGTTTGTTTCATATCATTCCAAGTCCTAATAGATTGGGTGACTAATCTCATGACCATTTCAAAGCGGCTCCCTTTAATGTTGAAGGAAATAGTTTGAGTTTTTGAGAGTCTTCCATATAGTCATAGGTTCGGCACACGACTTCAAACTCAAACAGAAATGTTTTAGGATCCTCACTTCGCAATCCATAAAAGTTGGGGAGGACAGATGGTGAGATGTTTTTCATCGTTGTATGAGTTTCCTCATCAACTATAGGGAATCCAATCGAGTTGTCTCCTTCCCTATTTCTTCCATTATTACCTCCACCTCCACCATTGTTGCCTCCATTATTTCCTCCTCCTCTACCTCTACCTCTACCTTCGAATCCATCTACTACTTCCTCTGTCATGATAGTTTCTTCAAAGTCCTCAGAATCCTCTGGTTCTTCTATCAAGGGAGGATGAGAGGGAGTTTCTTCCTTTTCTTTTTCAGGTGATTCTACTTATTTAATTACAATATGCTCTCCTGTAGAAGTAAAGAAAGGGTCTTCTTCTAAATGAGATTTGGTAGATAGTGTAGGAGAATCCTCTAACTCAGCTACTGCTCCTAGAATTCGAGGGATCTTAAGGCTAGGAGTAGATGGTGGTGAATCTTGTCTATGCCTTGAAGAAGATGGAGTTGTGAAAATCAAACTCTTGGCTCTAGCTATAACTTCCCTTAGAATCTCTTGCTCTATGCATGCATTTTTTTATTTTTTAGTTGGGTTAATAATTCTCTTTCTGTCTCCAGGCACACTAGGTGCAAGAAGAGAGCATACTTAAGAAATTATTGAACCAATAACTCTCTTTTCTGATCCTCCAGATCACACGAGGTGCAAGAGGAGAGCATACTTCAAGAAGTTATCAATTTTTCCCTTCTTTTTATTATTGTTTTTTTTTAAGAAATTGGCTACCTAGTTACACGTCCCCGGCAATGGCGCCAAAATGTTTGGTCAATTTAGTGTGTCCTAAATTGCTGCATTTAATTGTCAATCCGGGATTAGTAAGCTGACAAAACGCGGCGCAATATACGTGCAAGATAACCTATCTCTTACTTTTTGTCATTTTTGGTTTTTTATTTGCTTTGGGGGTTTTTATCTTGGTTGGCTTCCAAATGTGAGAGGGAAATTCTAAAAGATAAGTATGGATATGAATGTTCAAGGCAATGATGTCCTTTATAATGATTTCACAAACTTCAAACTTCAAAAGGGGTTTAAAACATGCAATGACAAAATTAATTCCTAAGAGAAAATGAAAATGTGCCACTATACTAGTCAAACAAACTATGAACTATTGATCATGAAACCCATTATCCTTGCTACTGTCTAAATACAAAAGAAACTGTGCTCAAAGAAATCCAAGAATTGCAAGCAAAGTAAATCTAAAATCAAATTACATCAACTCATATTCTGACCCCTCACCATTAGTCTCACTATGGATTTTGGAGGTAATCATAAACAACTTGAGCAATATGATATCTAATTTGCAGGAAAATAAACTAATATCAAATTACACACTCATACTTCAATCCCTCACCATTATTCTCACTATGGCTTTCGAAGGTAACTGATAATGACATGAGCAATTTAATATCTAAATTGCAGAAAAATAAACTAATATCAAACTATACACTCATCCTTCAATCCCTCACCATTAGTCTCGCTATGGCTTTCGGAGGTAACTAATAATGACATGAGTAACTTAATATCTAATCTAACTAATAAAGCAAATGTACAAAACTGAAATAAATAAGACAATTTTGGAATTAAAAACTAAGAAAAATAAATCAGCAGAAGGACAAGACTAATTCCATGTCATTAGTCATTGTAAAACTATGTGCAAATGCTCGGGCTACCTACTGTAATCTGGAACAAAGACACTGATCAGTTAACAACAGTATAAAGCATGAAAAATTATGGACAGAAGAAAAACGTTAATACCATAAGAGATGTAATATATACACGTGAATAACTATGGCATAATGAACGTAAGGAAATAAAGCATGAAACTATATAGCAATAAACAAAACCTCGGCATGTGGAGGGGCCCTCTGCACGGTCCTCGGGCAACAACTATCAGCCACGAATTGAGCTTATAAACAGAGTCTTCTCATGTATTCAAAATGCAGTCATAACACAGAAACAAAGTCACGGCACAATGGGCTCGTTAACAGTCAAAATTACATTACAAAATCTATCTACTATGCGTATGAGAATGCATTATTTATAACAGAGGATGACATAACTACTTTCCTACAATCTGCGCTGATAAGAGACACGTGAACAACCACGTCCAGGAATCTAGCATTATGGCTGCCGTGAAGATTAAATCTTTGGAGGGTGGCTGTTGGATTCGGCTTATGGAGCAGTCCACAGGTGTTGGTATGTCCCCTGAGATTTAGGAACGGCCACGCAAGTCTTCACGTGGTGAAAAATAGAGTTCTGTCACCGTAGGACTCTTAGGTTGACCACCGCTTGACTACCTTTGACTATGGCCTCTTTTGATGAATTCGACTGAGCCAATAGGACTCGGTCCATGTCCATGTCGTTTTCAACTTGCCCATGTGGCTCGATTCGCCTGAAGACACCTGCAATATAGAATTTAACAAAATGGCTGCGGAAAGCTGAGCTAGCTGCGGAAAGTGACAAGATTCCGCATCTCATAAGAAAAAATCTAGTTCAAATAGCAACACAGAGACATAGTCAAGAAACCACTTTAAATGCTCTTTTATAACTAATATGCAATGATATTGATGGTTTAGGAGGTTTCGATGAATGGAGAGAAGCTAGAAAAGGTGTAGGAAAGATGCAAGTTTAGGGCTCAATATAAACCAACCTATATGGGTTGATACAATGATGGAGGAATATGAATCTATAGTAAAGAACAATGTTTGGGAAGTGGTCCCAAGCCCAGTAAATAAATCAGTTGTGGGTGTTATCACCTAGACTGACCTCAGGCTGAAGGGAGGCAATTCCAGGGTAACCACAAACCAAGCTTAGCCTGGTAGCTAGCCCTACTAGGCCGGGAAAGGGCTCTCTCCGTAAAGATCTCAGTCAAGATGACTGGACCAGGTAAAGGATTTTAGGCTAGGTGTAGTAGCTCAAAAGGTTTTGATTGAATTTGTTGGTGTTTTTCTGGATCAGATGGCGCTGGTCAGTTTAGGTTTGGGAAATTCGGTCAGAAATGCAGGGTATTCTGTGGGGAAGGTAGGCATAGGCTTTAGAAATTCAAGATTAATGGTGTGAGATGTTTAAGACTGATGAGGAGCTGAGGAGGGCATGTGAAAATCATGGATCCTTCCCAAATGGTAGAGAACATGAAATATTGAATGATTTCCCAAGGTAGAGCACTGTTACAATGGATTCTACCTATCAAACTTGATAACATTCAATAAGAAGAAATGAAATGGATAATGGAATACATAAAACATGTAAACAAATGATTACAAAAGAAGAAACCGTGCTACAACTTCATACCACGAGGATCCCATAAAAATAGTTGCAAATTCTATTAATCTCCTTGCCAAACTGCTTACAATGATGTACAATCAAGCTCTAAGCATCCAAGTGAGTCCAACCTCAACAAATGACTAAGAAAACACATGATATAGGCATAAAAAAACTCATAATAGCCTCAGGGGTCGAATCCATGAGAAGAGGAGCTGTTTCAACAAACTCTAAATAAGGAACTGGATTCCAGGCCACCTAACAACTTGCCTTTAAAAGAGGGGAATCTGATTCATTGCCCTCAAAACAACCTTTAATCTAATGAATCTACCCTCTATCACTATTTACCTACCATAATTACATGCCAAATCATCATTTACATTGGTAAAGTATCCATCATGAGAGAAAAATCATGATTATAGTTGAAAACTGGCAAAATAGGCATCTTGAGCAAAATTTGCTCAACGCGCAGTGGCATTGGCTCAATGCGTAGTGCCACTTTCAGGCTACTTTCGGAGGCCTTCCCATCATCCAAATTAAGCCCATGATAGAACATTGGAAAGGACTTCAATTCTATTTTCTAGAACACCTAACATTTATGCATTTGGAGCTCATTTGACCCCTCAAAACTTGATTCTCCCAAGGCAGCTTCTGTGTGTCCAAAAAGTGGCAGAAAGGTCAATTTTGGAGTGCTTTTGGACCTTTTGGTGGACTAATTTTTCCCAAAAATTCTGAAAATTTCTAGGGTGCATGTATTTACTACCCTGAATCCAAAAATGTAAGCCATTACTCCATTGGATGTCCCTAGGAAAACCGGCGCTGCGCTTCTGGGCAGTTTTTCTGTGTATTGAATTTCAAAATTTACAAAACGAGAAAATTTGCTTAAAAATTGCCCAAAATTGGTATGAAGCACCACCATCAAGTGCTTT
Source organism: Pinus taeda (assembly GCA_000404065.3). NCBI lineage: Eukaryota > Viridiplantae > Streptophyta > Pinopsida > Pinales > Pinaceae > Pinus > Pinus taeda. Next base: position 12,542 of record APFE030610330.1, read on the forward strand.
TATTGGCCAAGAAGGCCTCAGCCAACATTCTAAGTCTATCCTCCTCTTTGTTGCCATTTAAGGCCCGCCTTAACCTAGCTTTCAGCTTCTTGATTCTTATGTTGCAAATCCTACTATGAGTCCTGTAATGATAGGCCATGTGTCTGAGCACTTGATTATCTCTATTGGCCTTCTGTAGTAGCTTCTTGAGGTGTAGGTTGACCCTCTCAAGCCAAGTTGCTCTATCCTCTTCTATCTCCTGCTCAATAGGGGTCAAAGTGACTTGTGTTTCTTTATCACTTTGTCATTTTGCCTTGAGCACTTGCAGCTCCATGAGGACTTGCTGTCACTCAACTATTTGTTTTCCTACTCTAAATATGTGATGACATACTTGGCCCTTTCTAAGTTGTCCATTAGAGCTCGCACTTGAGCCTCCTTTTCTCGTATGATTATGTGTTTTATTGTCTCCCTCTCCTGAGCCTCTAAGTCAATGGTCTCAATGTCATGCTACTCAGGTTCATCATGTTATGCCAAGTCAAAGTCCCTTTCCTCCTCATCATCATCTGGCATATTTTCCTTTCCCTTGTGCAACTATTGTACCTGTACCTGTTGTGTCGATAAAGAAGGAAAAACCCCTTCTACATTCCACTAGCATTTTCCTATGGTCTGATGAAGAAGGCAAGGTCCCTTCCACATCCTGTGGAGCAAACACTTGCCTAGTAGCTCCAAACAATCTCCTTGTGCCTCTCTGATATGTCAAGTAAACTGGCACCTCAACAGTTCTTGTCTCCTTGATCTCTTTCCCCATTTCCACATGACTAGAAGGCCCACCTGTTTCTTGAAACAATGATGGAGGAATCTGGGGACCCCTAAACATGTCATGAGCAATAAATGTCTCCCAAGGGATGTTGAGGAGACTGAGATGATGAAGAATAATAATTTTGATCAAGGAGTAGTGATAGACGCTGCTCTTCTGCTAAGGGTATGGCTTCTTCTGCAAAAGGTAAGCCATTTTCTCAATGTTTCTGAACAAAAAGTATGGGAGGTTCAACATCTTCACCCTTGTAAAATGCATGAGGAGCCTGATGTGGTAAGTGTACAACCTGGAAAATCTGCCCTCACAAGTGAAATATTTGATGATGATTCTCATCAAAGGGACATACTTGTTCTCAAGAAATTTGAAAGGAAAGAGCCTCTTCACCTAATTTCTGTACTGAGGTTTAATGTATGGCTCGTAATAATGTGCATCAAGATCCTGGGCCTTATACCACTTCTCACCAACATTAGGAATCCTGGTGGCATCTGAAATGATGGATGGTGAAACTATGAAAGTTACCCTAGCAAGACTCACTTTGTCATTTTGAAGATGAGCTACAAAGAGTCTGGTGAGCTCTGGGTGGTATTGTACTCTCTCCACTTGTTCACAAAACTCATAGCATCCCTGATAGCTAGAACATGAAATAGCCAACTGAGAAGCCTGCAATTCCCTTAGGTTTGTTGGCTCTTCTCTTGTGATCTTGCCACCCTTATGAGGTTTTTTGTGCTGCTTGGCTCTATCTGCTGAACTATCGCTAGCTGTGTTTTCCTCTTCATATTCATGATCTTCTTTATCCATGTTTACAATATTTTTTAATTGCACACCTTTAGAAAGGGTTGAAGGGAATGAGTGGGAGTCTTTAGGATTGTAGGGATGTGTTTAGGGTAGATTTAGACAAAATATGAATTATGAGAGTGAGGGAAAGGGTTTTTAGGATAAGGGATATAATGAGGGGATATGGATGAGGGGACAGGTAATGATGTAAAGAGGGTTTTTAGTTCTAGTGATGGGTGATGGGAAACAAAGCAGTTAGGGTTTTGTAGAAGAAACTAGGGTTTGACTTTAAGTGTGAAGAAAATGTCTATAACTTTCATTGTGCAAGCTAAAAATAAAGTGGAGAAGGGAAACTTGTAAAAGAGGAAATATCAGAGAATTTGGTGAATTTTTTGGTGTTATGGATGATTTGGTGGCTTATTGCCCAACGCGCAACGCCTTCACCCAGACGCACAACGGCTCGTCCCCTACGTACATCGCCTATTTTCTTCTACCCAAACTCACTTGAATTTCACCTTTTGCTCTTACCTTTGGACTTCTTGCTTGCAAGATGAGCATAATGATTTAGAAAATGGAATGTGAGGGTTTATATATGAGTACAAAAATTATTTTTTCACTTTAGAAAAACCCAATTTTCAAATGTTCCCGGTCTTTTTCAAAACTCTATTTTTTTTTAATGCCTTTTCTCATTTTGTCTTTGCAGGTGGATCAATGCTCATCCTGACTTGATTTTTGCAGTGCTTTTTTCTAGGCAATAAGAACAGATACTTAGTAGCAGCTGGGAACCATTATTACATATAGAAACTTAAAATTACATAAGAAATATAAATAAAATCAAAATACTCTGTTTTCACCTCAAAAACATGTTTTGGAGGTGAAAATTACATTAGGTTACAAGAACATTATTTTCAGTAGGCTATGACTTCCAAGCCATCGTGCTTGACTTATTGATCATCCCCATGCCCTTTCTGACCTTTATTTACATTTGAAAATCAATTTCTTGACCTTGGTAATGAAACCCTAAACCTAATAAAATCAAACCCTAGGACCTAATGAAATGGACTGTAGATTGTTTATGAACCATGACTGAAAACAATATGAAGGAGGATCAACAAGTACAGTCTATGAGGGAGGAGTTGAAGAGAAAACAACCATCAGTGGATACATATTTCATGACCTAATGGAGTGATGAAAAATTTACAGTATGGGACTCCTACTATGAAAATGCAAAATAGCAGATTTTGATCCCTGATGGAAGTATGAAAAGGCTGACACTAATAGTGGGTTCAAGATGGTTCTTCAAGGTTAAGCATGTATCATATGAAGCATAGATAAGTATAAGATTGGGTACTCTCAAGTTGAGGGAATTGAATCCGAAGAGACCTTTGCCCATGTAGCAAGGTACTCATCCATTAGATCAATTCTTGCTTTGGTTATGCGAATGGGGTGGGAGATCCACCAAATGGATGTAAAAACAACAGTTCTCAATGGAGTTATTGAGGAGGAGGTGTACATCGAGCAACCAGAAGTTTTTGGGACACTTGATCAAGAGTCTCATGTGTGCAGACTCAAGCGAGCATTGTACGGTCTCAAATAAGCACCCAATGCTTGGTACACCATGATCGATAACTATCTCACTTGTTTGGGCTTCACCAAAAGTGAAACGGATGCAAAAATCTATTATATTTTGGTAGAAGGTAAATTGCTTATTATTGTCTTATATGTTGATGATTTGATTTTAACTAGTGATGAGCAGTTGTCCAATTCTTGCAAGGAGGACCTTGCAAGGGAATTTGAAATGAAGGAAATGGGTCTCATGCACTATTTCCTCGGGTTGGAAGTATGGCAAGGCAATGAGGAACTATTTGTGTCTCAAGGCAAGTATGCAAATGATATATTACAAAGATTTTGCATGGATTGTTGCAAACCCATGGAGACACCTATAGCAATCAACTGGAAGAAGGAGGATACCACTTCAAGTGAGGAAGTGGATGCTACCATTTATCAGTAGCTAGTGGGTTCACTAATTTATCTTATGAACACATGACCAAATATGTGTTAAGTAGTCAATTATCTGAGCCAACCTATGGTTAGGCCGACCAAATTATTATTAAAGGCAACAAAGCATGTTTTACAGTACCTTAGAGGCATACCTAGTTTGGACTATGGTATAGATAGACATAGGGAGTGAAGCTTTGTGGCTTCACAAATTTAGATTGGTCGGGGCGTCCATCAGACCAAAAGAGTACATCAAGTGGAATTTTTAGTGTTGGATCCGCAGTTGTTTCCTGGTACATCATGAAGCAAATATATATGGTGCTTAACTCGGTAGAAGCAGAATACATGGCTACAAGTCAAGTAGCATGTGAGGTGATCTAGATGAAAAAAATACTTGTGGGACTATTTGGTTAGATGATGGATTCAATTGTTATCTATTGTGATAATCAAAGTTGCATTAAGCTCTCTGAGAATCATGTATTTCATGATCGATCCAAGCATATAAATATTTGGTATCACAATTTATGGAACTGTGTTCAGAGGCTGATAATGATGCTACAATAAATTATGACAAAGGAACAAAATGCTGACTTTTTGACATAGGCCTTGTTAATAGGGAAGTTTGAGTTCTACAGGTGCAGGAAAGGGGTGGTTGATAATCCCTTACTTACTGAGAGGGAGTGTTGAAAAATGCAACAATAAATTCTAAATTTGATTTTTCCTTTATTAAATTAAGAAAATCCAGATTTCCACATCAACAAACAACTTGGATGCAATTAACTAATGTGACATGGTGCTTGTCACCCAATTAGCTCAGTAAATTTGAGTTGGAGGAGTTATATTTTAGTTAAACATGTTTGATTTCTAATTTGTAGCAATCAAGGTTAGTTATTTCAAGTTGTTTTCAGTTAAACTAGTTCTAACTATTGGAGGAACCAATGGAAGGTCAGTTGTGCAGTGGGACTTCAATTTAACTCAGTGATCATCTAGTTAACTGATCAAACAACCCAAGATATCTAGTGCATGTAGAGAATTCGAGTTCCCCATATGTGGTGGAGATTCGAAGGCAATGTAACATCAGTTGTAGACTAGTCTTGAGTGTAGAGGCATTGCATGTAGTCTGATGATCAACCTTGGGAATTGCACAATCCATTTTGGAGAAATTCCTAAATAATAGGGGCCTAATTTATTTTTATGAATTTAAATTGACTAATGTACCTTCTTACGATCCATTGGGATCGAAAGGATGAATAAAAAATAAATAAATATTAAATAAACAATATGGGAAAGCCATTTGTATATATATATATATTATCTATAATATATATATATATATATTAATATATATTATATATATATATATTATATATTATATATATATATATATATATATATATATATATATATATATATATATTATAATATATATATATATATTATAATATAATATATATATATATATATATATATATATATATATATATATTTATTAATAAACATTATATTTAGTTAAATATATATGATTTAATAACTTGTAGAAATTTTACCTAATTTATCTATTTTCCAGGATAATCATAATTAAAAATATAATAATTATTTGGCTAGGGTCATAAGGTCAAAATTAGTCGTTATCATTCTAGCTGTTGGAGTCTCTGCCCGTACTATTTAACTGGCTAAGCTGGATCGGTTCTTCAACTTGTCCTGACGATGAACCACACTGGTTGGTTCGAAACGCGTCGACAAAAGATTATTTATGTGATTTTGCCGGAAATTCTCTAAACAAGGGCCTAATTTCTCAAGGATTTGCACAAGGAAATAAGGGGCTGAAGCAGAGGTATAAATTAACTAAGTCTCGGTTAGAGCTTAGTGAGCAAAGAGATAGGTTATTCACTTACAGGTTGAACTCAGATTGAGCTAGAAATTGTAATACACCATATTCATCAGATTAATGTAAGCATGAAAAAGGGTTTTTAAGTAGATTTCTTTCACCCGGAGAAAAATAATATGTGCATGTGTGTTATTTTGAATTGCATGTTTGTGATTGATGTTATAAATTGTGAATTCAATTCCATATAACAATAGAGTAGGTTTTTGTCTTGTGATTTTGATTAAAAATTCATGAGCAGTTGCAAATCTATACCATAATTTCTACAATTTTCTCTGGCATAGTAGATAGTGTAGGGTGTTTTATCTTCTTCTTTTCCAAGCACTGCTCCAACAACAATGTGAGAGGCATATAAGGTGATATGAAATGGAAATTTCTAGTTAGGTCCACGTAGAATAGGGGTTATAGAAGTGTTTTTAACTTATCAAAAGTAGATTGATAGTTGTTATTCCATAAGAATGTTGCATCGCTCATAAGTAATGCATACAAGGGGATGAAATTTTGGAATAATTTTCAATAAAATAACAATAATATCCTGTTTTTCCTAGAAATATGTGTACCTCTTTATGTGTTTTTGGAGGCAATATGCTAAAGATACCATATTTTTTGTTGGATCAACCTGAATTTCAATAGTAAAGAGAAGATATCCTGAACTACTCCTTCCATCATCATCATGTGGCATTTGTTTGTACTCAATGCGAGATTAACATGTTTACATCATTGAAGTGTTTTTCTATGTCGGATAGTGCTTCATCAAATGTAGATCCATATGGAATGAAAGTGTCCATATATATTTCAAGACTATCATTAATTATATTAGAAAATATGCCTAATATTTACTGCTGGAAGGTAGTGGGTGCATTGTAAAATCTGAAGGGAAGGACACGATATGTAAATGTGCCCCGTGGGCAAGTAAAATTCATCTTATCCTGGTCCCTTGTGAAAATTTGGATTTCATTATATCTGCTAAAACCATAAAGGAAATATAAATAATTTTCCCCCGACAATGTATCTAGGACCTGATCGATAAATGAAAAAGGAAAATGGTCTTTTTGCGTGGCTTGAATTAAGTCTCAGTAGTCTACACAAATCTTCCATTTGCCATTTTTCTTTTGGACAATCACGAGTGGAGAAAACCATTCATTATTGGATATTGGATATATAAAATTAATATCCAACATTTTTTGGATTTCTTGTTTAACAACATTCCTAAGGGCGAGATTCATCCTCCTCTAAGGATTTTGGGTGGAATTACAGTATTTTTAATGTAAATATGATGAATACAAAGATCAGGGTGTATATGCTTCATATCCTTGTATTCCCAGGCGAAAGATTCTCTCTCCCTCTTAAGGACTTGTAACAACTTATTAATATGCGTGGGAGTCAAAATTGGAGACTCAATTTCAATGGGGATGCTATTGTAAATAATTGCAGTTTTGTATTTCCTCTTCTTTTATTTTTGGATCAGGACCCTTAGGATCATCATTCTCTATTGCAACTTCTATCAACTTGTGTACATGTTATGAGACAAAGGAGATATTAATGATAAATCTATTAATAACATCATCATTTGTTTTAGTTTTAAAGGTCAATGCTATTTCAATAGTGAATATTGGGCAAACATTTTCATTTTCGAGTTCAAAATCAACCCATACAAGATCTTCACAAGCTATGGAAGGTTTCACTAGGGGACAAAGAATAAAATATTTCATGACATCCCCATGGGAAATTGTCATATTTCCTTTCCTACATCCAATATAAGTGTCATTCATGGCTAACCATGGTCTCCCTAAAATAAAGGGATGACCATCAAGACAATATTTTGTGTGGAGAACCACGAAGGCTGCAAGGTATGCCTAGAAGTCTACAGAGACGATAATGTCCTCCAGAATCCCTTTGGATCAAATGGCGGATCAATCAGTTAATTCAAGAATAGTAATGGTAGGTTAGAGATCTTAACATATCCCAAGTTTATTTGGTCATGATATTAATAAATACTCCTAAATATACTAACGTGTTTAAAAATATTCTTCCTTAGATTTTGACATTAACAGTTGGGATTCCAGGATCATCATATTTGACATGTCTATCGGCCCTAGGACCAAATTAGATAATTTCCCCAAAACACAAATAGTAGGTGGATCCTTGGGTTTTCTCCCTATATTTTTAAGGCATAGTTCTTGAACAATATTGGTATAAATTAACATATCTCGTATTACTAGTAATAATGGAATTTTGATACATAAGTTCTGAAGTTCCCCTAATAGGTTAAATTTAGGTTGTGGGGTTGCCTTGAATATTGCTAAAATTTATGAATATGGAGAAGTAACAACTTGAGTGTGATTTGGGATGGAAGAAATCACTTGTTGTGTTTCTGTTGTTACTCCAAGGATTACAATATGTGTGGAATCCTCGTTTTCTTCATGATTATGTTTTGCTTCAGGAGGTGAGGGTTCATCCTCCAATTTTTATATGATTAATGGTGGGTTTTTTTGGTTGAGTATCCTCCTAGACCTATGTTGTACATCGTTACATACAAGAGAGCGAAAGTTTTAGGCTGGGAAGTTTGAAATTTCAACATGTTGAATCGTCTTATTATTTGGATTTGGTGCAGATTATATGGGTAACTGAGGTCGAATTGTGGACGATTCATCAGAGCATTCTTTGTTTCATTTATAGGAAGTTATAATTGAGTTTGTGGAGCTAATAATGGGGGTAACTATGGATGGGTTTCTAGGAATTATGTACTAGGGAGAGGGGAGTTTCACCAGTTCATTGGACATGATGGATTCTAAAATAGGTTAGTGGTACCCATGGTGAAGGATATTTAAATTGTTGAGAATTTTTCTCGTGAGGAGAAAACATTTGTGATTGTTGAGAATTATCCTGATTAATCCAAGTATTTACAAATGCAAAAGGGTCTTGGTTCATACCTGATGGTCATGTCTACCACTACTTCTTTAAGCCCAAAAGTAAGCTGGTTTATCTTTTTTGTTGGCACCCTGGTATACCACCTATAGTTTGGGTAGATATGGACACGATTTTGTAGAATTATCTTCATCATATATTCCACATGTCTCAACAACTTTCACTGAGAATTCTTTGGAGGAGTGTTAATCTACACTTTGTGTAGAAAATGGAAAGTTCCTTTTAAACTTCCAGTTGTTTTTGTTTGGATTGAAACACATCTAATTGACAATTTAATGTCTCAAGGATGTCATTATTGAATTCCTCGAGTAGATTCTCGATCTTTATGAAAGTTACTCCCCCACTTCCCAATTTATTGGCCTTAGTGGGAAGGCATCTATTTCTTAGTTTTCCCCTGGTCATTCCTCATGAACATGTTTTACATAAATCACAAATGTTATCATAGGTTTTCTTAGATATGTATCCCTTTCCCATTAGATTCAACTGATCCAACCACTCATCCTGCATTCCTCTGATCAAAATTGTGTTCAAGATGTCACCTCCTAGTACAACATATGGATATCTCTACAGATTATGTTGGAACTGATCTAGGTATTCTTCCATATTCTCTTCGTCCTTTTGTGATAGTTTGAAGAAATCTTCCTTGATTTCTCAGGTTCTATAATATTCTTTATACTTGCCAAGGAAGGTCTTTCTTATATCATCCCAGGCAAGTATAGTGTTTCCACATAGATTCATGAACCATCTCAAATAAACTCCCTACGGAGTGGCCAAGAACAATTTCAACTTTTGTAGGTCATTAGTGTATTCATAGCTTTGACACAACGCATCAATCATAAACAGAAAGGCGTTTGAGTCTTCAGTCATGTTCCCATGGAAATTAGGAAAGGTTGCTAAAGAGATTGGCTTCATTTGTGCATTCACCTAGGTGTTAGCAATAGGATATTCAATCGTGGAATTAGTGATAGCCATATTTTCCCAGATCTTCCAATAATATTTTAGGATTTTGAAATCAGGAAGAACTCATTGCAATGAGATGGGATGGGTTATTTATGTTAGAACATGTCTAGAAACACTTCCTTGGTCTAAATTATGAATTTCAAAGGTTGTTCTTTGTACTGGACTATGATAGTCGAATGTAAGGTCCCCTCTTTCCCCTAGTCCTTCAACCAAGTGTTGAAATTTAGGTTCCACCACTTTGGAGGGCTTCTCCTTAGGTTTTGGTTGCCTTCTAAGTTTGCCTTCTACTGTTTCAATAGAGTGACTTCTTCGAATGTCCTAGCCACTAGTTCCTGTAATACAAGCTTCTGCATTTGAAATGATGTCCTGTATACATGTCCTTCTTTCGAGGTCCTTTTGTCCTTGACCTCAACCTCTTTTCCCCATAGGATTTTCATTTTATGATGTTATTTTCTATCCCTATTCATGCATTCTTATGTAATTTACACATGTAGTCTAAATTATTTGGTTTAAGTGGGATGAGAGGTTATCATGTTATGTCTCTGAAGGGAGATATGTGGTAGGTGTGTAGGTTGATTCCCCTCTTGTCTTTACTTCTCAAGCCCCAGTAATACAAGCGATAATGCAACTAACCAGCACTAGATTGTTCTTTTGCACCCTTACAACCTCCTCGACAACAAGGCCAAAATGTTGGCATTGGAAACTATCTATTCAAGACAACTAAACAACACTTCACATTAATTATCAATCCAAGGGTCGAATGTTATTTCAAGGTTACGTGAAAAGTCTATGCAAGAACAAAATCCCATTCTAATGATGGTAGTTTTGAATGATTGTGTAGCTAAGAAAATCACACTTGCATATCATATTATATTCAAATAGAAAAATATAGGAACTCCATGCAATTCAATCCACTTCAGAAATCTCAGCTATAAATTCACCCAATCACAAACTTATGAAAGGAGAATGTAATTACCATAAATCAAAAGAAAGGAATTTTAATCTAAAAAGAATTCTTAGTGATTACAACATTCAAACATATTCCTATCTCAATAGCAATTCAAATCTCTGCAAGTATCGATAATTACGCTACTATGAAATAATCAACAATGAACCCACTTCGCAAGTAATGACAATTGAATCACTATTGGAGGGGCTAGTCGACTAACAACATACAAGACTCTTAAGATAACTAAAGTCGAATTAGGTAAAAGTTTGGTATGACAATTATACTATTGTAACTATCTTGACATGATATAAATATATGTCTATGTATTAATGTATTAATGTATTGGTTCTAATAGGCTTTTAAGAGACATAATATAAACTATGCTTCCACTCGTTTTCCGCTACTTGTATCTCTTATCTTTCTATTTTCTATGTGCTTTGCTATGTGAATACTTAATGTCTATGCTACCAGTAATCATGTGCACTTTTCCCTCGATTACAACATTGGGTCTATTTTCGGTAGTTTGGACTCGAGTCATAAAAAATATGCAAGCATAATGTTAAGATTGGAAGAGATATAGTTGTGGTGAGAGACAAAAATTAATAACTATGTGAAGAATTATGCGTGAAGAAACTAACTGTCTTTAGCAGAAGTAAGAGCCACTTTTTTCACAGAAGCGCATGAACAGTTCATTGAAGGAGCATTGACAGAGATCAAGAAATTCCTCAATCAAGTCGCTTATGAAGAAACCAAAAAATGAAACTAATGCCCAACTTCTGCTAAAATTATCAAACAATAAAAGAATGAATTTGTGAGTGGCTTGAGTTGATTTTAGATGACTTCTGTAAGGAACAAGCAATAGAATAAATAATCTTTATTGAACATGTTAAAGCTAGGTTCTACGATGATCCTCATGATATCTTTTTTTTTACAATTCCCACTATGTTGCATAAGTTCCTCCTTAACAATCGTGTTGGTCACATTTTCAAATACTGACCACCATTGAACAATTCATTGAACACCGATCGAGAGAGGTAGAATAAGTGGTAGACATTCCTCAATGTGCAGTGCACCAATAGGCAAGAATGATGGGGTTATTTTTTAAGTAAATAGATATGGCTTTTACATATTTCCCCATCTTCCAATACTAAGTTGGGTCGACACAGTGGGGTAACGATGAGTGAGAATTAAAGAAATAGGAAGAAAAGAAAAATAAATAAATTTTGAGAAGCATAATATATAATATCAAATATGGAATGAAGGAAGTCAACTATTGAGAACAACAAACAAAAAGTTGTCAACAAAGGTATAATAGACAGTATAAGTAGTTGACTGATATTTAGAAAATAGCATGGGATAAACGACAGAAACATTGGGAGGAAACAAAATAATAATACCAGAGGATGAAAATTCAAAATCAAGAGCATTGGAGCAAAGATGCACAAGTATCCTCAGATGAGTTGATAGACATAGCATCATCTGCTCTGACAGAAAATAATGGTCAAATAACTACTAGGAAGTAGTCAACTCTGATCCTGCAACACCTCGAATGTCAATTGTATCTATATCAAGTCCTGCAATTGAATATTTCCTTCAATACACATCTTGTATTTAATAAAAAATAATTGCTGCCTAACAACGAGTGGATGATCAAATAAATTAGCCATGATTTAAAAATTTTGTTGAAAATCAGTAGATACCAAAAACAAAGAGGACAAAAAATACTTCTCCAATTTAGAAACCTCATGATTTTACCCCCCTTACTGTCACTACTATCTATCAAAGAAGTCGAAAGGATGAATCTCATTGGTGAAATGTCACGACTTGAAAGAAGTTTGTTCATTGAATATTTAGATACAACATATCATATTAACGAGTCATTTCTTGAGCATATTATCGATAACCAAAGAAGTAGTGTCCCTTCAATCAACTGAACAATTGTTGTCAGCTAACCACAAAACCTTCAAATTTCTAGAACATCTAAAATATTGAAAAATAAAATGGGATTAAATCACATACCTCTCTATGAGGGAGATGAAGACCCAAAAAAGCATTGGTTTGTATGTGAAATTTTTTGGGTTGCAAATGATATTGACGATGAAAATAATCAGATGGCGTAGTTTGTAGGAACCTTGTGCAAACACACTCTCACTTGGTTTATGAATCTCACCGAGAATCAAACAAAATCAAAAGAAGAATTTGAAATGAGTTTTCTTACTTTCTTCAAGGTCTAAGGTATAAAGTATTTAGCAACACAGAAACTGAAAAAAATCAAGCAATGACCTAACAAAACAATGTGTGAATATGATAAAAGGTTTAACAATTTACTAAGCCAAATCCCATATGTCATTGATAAAAATATGTTAGTTCAATGGTATGTGGTTAGATTCCCTCAGAAGCTCTGTGGACCTATAAGGATGCACACAGTAAAAACACATGAGGAAGCACTCAAGTTGGTTCAATCGATAGAAACTAATGATGAAGGATAACCTACTATCTCATTGACTCACAATAAGCTTGAAGAAAAAATCAAACAACTACAAATTGGTTGATGGCTTTGACACTTTAGAGGAAAAATATACGGTGCACAAATTGTCTAGTAGAAGGACACACTAAGGATAACTGCAAGTTCACTAACTATTATGATCAAGATGCTTGACGGATACAATCATACATATATTGCGACATATGCCAAATAACATTGAACCACTCTACCTAAGATTGTCAATACAATATTCACAATTCTAAGCCAGAACAGTGTGCCATTTGTGAAGATAACACCCATTTGAAACAATAATGTCAACTCAGCAGGAAAAATAAACCAAATTTTCATGTTTTTGTATCACACGCAAGTAGAAGAGCAATACAATGAGCCACAAATACATGGTGGAAGAGGAAATGGTCGTGGAGGATATGATGGCCGATGAGGAGGTTATAATGATAGAGATCATGGTCAAGGGAGGTTTTACTACTTTATTGTTGTTAGGAGGGTCACACAAAAGATAAAATCGATCTTTGCTTCTGCAATATGCGCAACTTGAGGGATCATTCCTTAGAAGATTGCCCCATGATTATTGAAAACGTTTTGAATAAAAGAACTATCAATCTACTGCAAAACATTCCAAAACAAGATATATTGAATTCAAAGAATCTTTGTGTTGTTACGAGGTCGGGTGTCAGAAAAGATAATAATCAACAAGTTATTCGACCAACCAAAGATTCGACTAGATACTTTGATATGCAGGCACATAATGACGTAATGGAAACAATAGTCGATTTCGTTTCCAAAGAATCCGACTCATAGAGACTAGTGAAGGATGTCATATTATATTTTTAGAATTGTTAAAAGAAAAACATTTAGTTGATCGTTTAGTAGAAATTCTGAACATGTTAAAAAATTGCAATGAAAGTAGAGAAAAATGTTAAATGTTTGACAAATCTCATATGGAAAGAAATTTGAACACCATGATCCAAAAGTTGACCTTGAAATAAGTGGATATATGGTAAAACAAGTCATTGTTGATTTCAAATCTTAAGTCAATATACTCCCGAGAGAGGCATGGATCAACATGGGCAGACCTAATATGCATACAACCAAATATCTTAAACTTGCTAGTCAAATATTCATTGAACCTAACAAAATGTCAAGGCAAGTAAAAACTTCAATTATGGGAATCTTGACAATAGTTGATTTTGAAGTCAATGATCTAGTTGATGGAATACATGCATATCCTATACTAGTTGGTAGACCATGGGGATGAAGGATGAAAGTGACTATATCATTAGATAAATATAGAATCAAGATTAAAGGTAACGACAAGAAAAATATTATACCTTTGGACCCACGTGAAGGAAATTTGTGGATCAAAGCTTGCAAAGAAGAATGAGAAGTGAAAATACTATACCAAGTATTACATGAAAATCGTGATAATGTAGAGCCAAATTCATTTGGTGAAATTTTGGCAGGATCACCTCCCTTTATTGGTTAGAATTCTGACATGAAGCTCTGTGAGTGGAAATTCAAAAAATATGAATCAAAATTTAAAGAGTGTTGGATGGTTGAAGTGATTTCGACAACAAAAATATGACCCTTTTACTCCATTAAAGCAATGCCTATTCTAAAAGAGAATAATTATAGAGGAACATCACCACTGCTTCTGACAAGATTAACACAAGATTCTAACATTATGATTCAATTCAACGAACGGGCCTCACTTGTAAACCATGTTGAACACGTAACAAAATCCATTGGTGAACAAGGAAGGGTGCAAATTCAGTTGCAAACTTTATGGGTTAAGCAACGAGATGGTGGGACAACTGCTCATCTCGACTTCCAATGTAGGCAACAACAACAATATATTTTATTGAACGCTTTGGAGATCAAAAGATTTATGCACAAGAAAAATACCCATATTTATCCCCATACTTGATCCTTTTCTTCACATACATAATTATGAGTCAGAATGGCATAGGATCATATATAGAGATGAAAGAGTCTGACCTCATATGTTTCTAAATACCTTAGATGACTTGCCTAACAAGTGGCATAAAATTGAATAAGCTCGATGAAAATATTTACAATGCAAAGAGTTGCAAGATAATTTCGTCAAGTATTTTGAATTTAAATAATAGAAATGTGATTTGCATAACACAATTTAGAAAATAAAGGAATTTATAAAAGCAAAACCAACTGACAATAAAAAATCAGCAGTTGATATATCATTGACCTATAATTTCATGTCATGTACATCAGAGCAGAAAATGCCTGGCTGAGTTGAAATGGAAGAAGTACTTATCCCTAATCAAAGCTTTTGTTGGAAATAAAAATCATCCTGAGAACCACAAAAGAATCAAATCAATGTACAGACTTGACAACTGAAAAATTGAGAAACCAGAAACACTAGACTTTCCACCTTCCTACTAAGAAATAAAATACAGGGACCAATGACTCTTTTTGTCCTATTAGTTGTGCATCCTAGTTGTATCAGACTAATTGAATCCACTCTATATGGAGATATAATATTTCATATTCCTCTCCCTTACTATTTACTATAGTCATTTGCTTGCGCCTCCTCTCTCGTTAGTCGAGCCATGCTTACACATCTTCTCCTTAATTAAGATCATGCATACGAATCCTCTCCCTTTGGTTGAGTGACTTCATTACTCAACCATATGAGTCGAAGGCACTAGACTAGATGGATGTGGAAGTGAAAATAGAGAAGTCGACATATCTAATGATGATTGACCAAAGATCACCCGACTTGGTGACTATATATCAAATAGACAAATAATAGAGTTCATTGACTTGCTCAAAGAATACCAAGATGTATTTTCCCGTGACTATAAAGATCTTAAGGGTCTTGTAAAAGAAATGGGAGAGATGATAATCAACCTCATTCCATGATATAAACCAATAAAAAAGAGATCATACAAGCTGGCTCATAATTATAAGCCCATTGTACAAAAGGAAATGAGGGGATACTTTCCAAGAACATCATCTACCCAATAGATATGTTAGAATAGGAAAGTCCCATGGTTGCGCAACCCAAAAATCACAACCAGACTAGACTACGCATATGTGTTAATACATGCGGGCTAAATAAATAAATAGTGATTGATCCATTTCCTACTCTGTTCGCTGATGAAATCATAAATGAAGTCACACGTCATGAGTGCTACTCTTTTGCAGATGGTTTCTTAGGGTATACTCAAGTACCTATTGCAGAGGAAGACAGAGAGAAGACAACATTTTTCACTAAGTTTGGTTCTTTTGATTATTGGTTAATGCTTTTTGGACTTAAAAATACACAAACAATATTTTAACAAATCATCATTAGAGATTTTCAGGAGTATATTTGTAAAACAATGGAAATCTACTTTGATGAGTAGACAGTTTATACATTGCTCAAAGATCATATTCAATGGTTAAGACTAATGTTGGAAATATGTAGACATATTCGCAGAGGAAGACAGAGAGAAGACAACATTTTTCACTAAGTTTGGTTCTTTTGATTATTGGTTAATTCTTTTTGGACTTAAAAACACACAAACAATATTTTAACAAATCATCATTAGAGATTTTCAGGAGTATATTTGTAAAACAATGGAAATCTACTTTGATGAGTAGACAGTTTATACATTGCTCAAAGTTCATATTCAATGGTTAAGACTAATGTTGGAAATATGTAGACATATTCGCTTATCATTGAACATCAAAAAGTGCATATGTTGGCTACATGGGGCCTGACCCAGGTTTAGAAGTGATTTAGCCAAGCAAATCCTGGTACTACTAGCCCTTTCAACAACAGTCCACGAAGCGCGGACTGAGGTCTCACCTGAAGTAGTATGGGAGGGTGTTGGAACTAGGTTTCCGCACCCTAGGGATGTCTTGATGAAGGTTCTGGAGGTTCATGGTCCAAACCTACGTGCTTGTGCTGCTCTGCGCAGTAGCCTGTGCATACCTCTGTAAGGGGCGTGAATACAATACTATCCTAATCTCGATCCTTACTGTGCTATTATATTAGTACTTTGACTTAGTTTGTGCGGGCCCAACATTCTTATTACTTATTCGACTTTCAAGTAAGTGTGCGTAATAAAAAACAATATAAATGCATAAAGATAAACAAAACCATAGACGCACAATATTCTGAATCAAACTTATCTTTATTAATAATCCTTTTCAAGTTCAATTCAGTTACAGACCCGACTCCGCCCTACGCACTCAGCTGTAGGGGCCCGCACACTCAGTTGCGGACTTTACTAGGCCTCTGCGTACTCAGCTGCAAAGCCTCTTCCTACTACTACGACCCAATACACTTCAGATCCACTTCTATCCTCTAACCATGCCTTCGCATCTATCTATTACTTTCTTACCAAAAAACTACCTTTACACTTAGAGCCTTGCTCTATTTATACAATCTCATGGTCCACAGACCATGGGTAGGTTGACACAACTTTACATTATTTTACAATTCTTAGGGCAGACAAGCCTATGACTCATCCTAGACTTTCCCGCTCTGTGGCTGCATTTTGCGGAGACTTTACATTACATTGACCAAAATTGGGGCTTTAAGCCCCAAAAACATGCTGTGGGGGGATCCCATGCCCAACAGGCCCCCAACACAGTCATTGTGACTCATCCCGAGTCACTCTGCTGGTGCGGCAACCTTTATGTGAAGTCCATCCAACTGTGCCTATGCTGCGTGAAGGTCTGCAATGCATCATTTGGTCGTCTGCTGAATCTACTCCATTTCAGCTTCTGAATCATCTGCATCTGACTTGATTCTCTTCTTTGGCGCCAGCTTATAGTACTTGTGTTTATAGTCCCGCACCCCTGTCTAGCTTCCCGGGTCGCGAAGAATGTGCTTTAGTCAGTTAGTTAGATAGCTAGCCCACTTATGTAGGGCCTCAGGCGACTACCCTTTACTTTTCCTGGGAAGGGTTCTCCATTAAGTTTGACTAGCTGGACCGCACCTCCCTCTGTGACCTATTTTACCACATATGGTCCCAACCAGTGCATTCTGAATATTCCAGGAAAATTTTCAAACTTGTTGTCATATAGCAACACTAAATCGTTTACCTTGAAGGTGCGCAACTTGATATGGCAGTCGTGCCAGGCTTTCTCATGTTGTTTTTGTACCTGCTGATGGAATCCTGCTAGAAATAGTTCTTCCTCGAGTTCTTCTAATTGCGTGAGCCTCTCTTCCAAGGCTTCGCGGTCTGACATGCCTATAAGTGCTACTATTCGCAAACTAGGTAAGATGTATTCCATCGGTATGACAAATTCTGCGCCATAGACTAACCTTAAAGGTGTTTGACCCATCAATTTTTTGCACGTGGTTCTGTATGCCCATAATACGACAAGTATACGCAGGTCCCAGTCATTTCACTGCACATTACATACTTTGGTCAGCGCAGTCTCCAATATTTTGTTGAATGCTTCTACTATCCCATTAGCTTGCAGGTGCTACAATGTACTTTGCTGGTGATACACCTCGAACTCCTTAGTGAGTGCGCTGATGGTTTCATTTAGGAAGTGCGTTTCGCAGTCACTCATTAAGATTTTCGGGCAACTAAATCGTGTCAACACGTTGTCGAACAAAAACTTCACGGCCATAGTGGCCATGCAGTCCTTAATCGGCCGTTCTTCTGCCCATCGAGTCAGGTACTCTGTCGCGGTGATGATGTAGTGCGCACCCACCTTTTCTTGAGGTTTGATCAGCCCCATAAAGTTGATTTCCCATTTTCCGAATGACTGTAGTGTCGTTTGTGGATTGAGTGGCATCTTATCCCTTCATGATGGTTTTCCAATCCTTTGACATATGTCACAAGCCCGACAGTGTGCTTTTGAATCTTGGTGCAGGGTTGGCCACCATAGCCCAGCGCGAAGAATCTTCTGTGCAGGCGCACGTCCTGCATAGTGTCCTCCTGTAGCACCCCCATGTGCCTCCACGAGGATCTGTCCTTGTTCAAATTCAGGTACATATCTTCACAGTATTTCTTCGTTTCCCATTTTGTAGAGGTGCCCCGCAATGACAGAAAAGTCCCTCGCGCGCATCACCAATTCCTTCTTTTGTTGGATTGAGTATTCCTTCAGCGTAATCCTTGTAGTTAAAAAATGGATTATATCTTTGAAATGGCCATCCGTGGTGCGCACTGGGAAGAGCTGTGCATTAGGTAGTCCCTCCTCCAAATTTGTTAGCTCCTCGCCTATCTTAATTCGTGATAAGTGATCTAGTCCTTCATTTAGGTGTCCCGGCTTAACGATGACCTCAAAGTCATATTCTTGAAATAGTAAAATCCATCTGCATATGCGTCGTCCCAACATAGGCTTATTCACTAGGTATTTCAACGCGGAATGATCGGTATACATCTTGAAGTGCCCTCCAAGTAAATAGTGTCGGTATTTCTAGAGCACGTACACCATTGCCAACCCTTCACGCTCAGTAGTGGAGTAGCTCTTTTCGGCTTTGGACGACCACCGACTCGTGAACATGATCAGGCAATCCACACCTTATGCTCCTTCCCGCGTAAGTACAAGTCCCAGCACAATACACGACGCATCAACATGTACATTAAATTCCACGTCCCATTTTAGGAAGACCAGGATGGGAGCAGATGATAGTTTCTCCTTGAGAACATCCAAACTTTTCATACAATCATCATTCCAACAATATGTAGCGTCCCTTTTCAATAGTTTTTCCATTAGCGCTGTTATTCGGGCATAGCTTTTGATAAACTTTCGATAGTAACTAGTGTGCCCCAAAGTAGCACGTAGTTGTTTAACACTTTGCGGTGCTTCCAGATTCAGAATAACAACAATCTTTGCCAGGTCCACCATAAGGCCTTATTTGCACACCACATGGCCTAGCAGGTTTCTAAAGGGAATGAGGAAGGTGCACTTTTTAAGGTTCAGCATAATCTAGTGGCCCCGACAAGTATCCAACATCAAACATAAGCTTGCTACATGGTGTTTAACTAACCCAAAAATAGTCCAATCATCCAGATAGACCTCCAAGAACTTGTGGATGTATTCCTTGAATGCAGCCACCACTATGCACAAAAATATCGTTGGTGCGTTCTTTAATCCAAAGGGCATAATGGTGTATTGAAAGTAGCCCCATCCTATTGTGAAGGTTGTTTTACTCATATCTTTCAGCGCGATCTTGATCTAATGGTACCCTGAGAAGCCATCCGTGAATGAGTAAGCTTCCTGACCGCCAACATTCTCCAATACTTCATTGGTGAATGACGTCGGGAATGGATTGTGAACACATGCATCATTAAGCTTCCTAAGGTCCACGAATATTCTTATTTTTCCCTTTTGTTTTTTCTCCTGCACTACCATAGGACTCACCCAGTCAGATTCTTGCACTGGTTCAATAATCCCGATTGTGAGCATTTTGTCTAATTCATCGTGGACATTCTCTTTATACTTTGGATTCAAGTGGTAAGGTTGTTGCTTAACTAGCTTCACGTCCGGTTTCAGAGCGATCTTCATCGTCCCTAAGTCACCAATGATCCCCTTTAAGTCCGTGATTTTGGTTAGGAATAAGTCTTGATATTTGTGAAGTAACTTGACGACCTTATCTACCATAGCATCATCCCAATAGTCCCCAAGCATTGCGTACTTCGGCTCCGCTTCTGTGCCAATGTTTACCTACTTTGTTTTTAGTGGCGTGGTGATGTCAAGATCCTTAATTGATGGTCCTCGAACCTCGCGACAACGTTCGGTTTCTGGAATATTAATATTTCGAGGGTCCTCATCATCCTTCTCTACCTACACATTATAACATTCTAGGGTGCTGCTTATTCGGGTCACCCATGCTGGTTGACGCATTTTCAGTGGCTCCTATGGTATTTTGAAGATGGCGACTTTTACTTCTTGCAGCGCGTTGTCAACAGTATCCGACCACCGATATTCAAATGTGAACGTTAACAAAAATCCCTCACACAAGACATCCCATTTTCCCGTACCATGTCAGAGTTCTGTATCAGTATACCAGTCCATGGGTATGACTTCCAGTGTATGATAGAATAAATGTATCGATTCAGGCTGTGGTTCTTCACCATAAGCCTTGGCCCATTTCAGGATGTGCGTGCGTGGGTCATCTCTTCCATCAAATTTGTCTTCTAATCGTAGCTATAGTTTCCCAAATCGTAGGTCCATCATCCTTCTACATCCGTGCCAGTCCTCAAAACTTCCTTGATGTGTTCCCCACCAGTGCGTAAGTGTTATGCACAACACCCACTTCAACGCATCAAATTGTTGTTGTTCCAGTACTACACTTTCAAAATTGCTCAAGAATTCATCCACCACTATCAATCCATCATATGTCAGGAGCTTTTGGGCTTCTGTTGTTATGCAACGTAGTGATCTAATCATCATGTTGTAATTCAGCATTGTTACTTCATTCAACCGATTCTGCTAGCACTCTACTTCTTCGTTTAAATCCGAAGTGCAGGAGCTTTCGCGCTCCCACAAGATTCTCCCATCTGCAGTTGGATTCACCCAATCCTAGTCTCGCGCAGTTATCTTGTAAATGCAATCCAGCTCATCGTTGTGCACTGGTTCAGTGTAGCGCGCTCCTTCAGCTAGGTCCAGTAGGACTACAATGCGTAGTGACTTTTTCTCGAATATCATCTTCCGCTTCTTCAATTTGATGACTCCGTTCATATCAGTGGCCCAATCTATCCCTAACAGCACATGATAGGGATTGTTGTCATTGACAACCTTTATCACTTCAAAATTCGTCTGTGTGCTCGCGCCTTCAATAGCAACTGTTACCCCTTGTAACCTCCCCATGGGAAAAATATTCTGTTGGTTCGCCATTCGTAATTGAATCAGGGACCATTGTAACATAGGCCTGCCCATGCTTTCCCATGCTTGCTTTGGTAACACATTCGTGTCCGAACCTAGATCTAGGATTACCTGATCCATTTCATACTCACCAATCTATGCAATCAATCTCATTTCCCTCTCGGTGTGCAATGCATGCTTTCCCAATTTCTGGACTATGCGCGGTTCTCCTGACCTTGTGCACCTGGTGATCAGCTCCTATAGTCCCTTAAATGCCTTGTTTTCACACAGTAATTCATGCATGTCTCCAGAAAGGTAGTAAGCATTAAAGGATACATTCCTGGCTCTGGTTGATCCTTACTACCTAAGGTGGAGGCCTCCGTAAAGCTCCTCTTAGCTTCCATGAACGTCTCCTTTTCACATTCTAAGTCAAACTCAGGTTCCTTTACAGGAGCCTTGCGAACCCATGTATCTTCCTCGGGCTGCTTCCCCTTATCCTCCCCCGTGGTCACACTACTTATGAGCATCATGTTCACATTTGGGTCTTCTTCGCACGGTTCAGACCTCATCATTTGTATATTCTAAGCTGGAGGTGACTAGAATACCCCTTTTTCGTGCATCTGTGTGATCATCATAGGGAAATCTATTGTTTCATGATCAATTTGAGCACAATACGAATAGGATATCCTCATCGGGTTGGTACAATTGTGGAATAGTGCCTTGGTCCTATGCAATTGTAACAAATTAACTGTCTGCGGCCCCTTCCTGGTCCCATTCCTCCTCGTCTGCGACCTCGCCCCTCAAATCCAGCGCGCCTGGGGTCCGAACCATCATTAGCTCGTAGCTGTGATAGGTGTGCTCATCGTGGCCTACCAACTTGCAGAAATTACAAAATAGTTGTTCGAGTGTCAGTGTATACTTCTGCAATAAATGACATTTATCCTTCGTGTGTTTCCCTCCTATCTGATAGATCACGCACCATAACGCGGGTGCCGCACTCGACCCTACTTGTGCCTCTGGCCTCAACGACATTGTCCCCCCTCCTGACAAGTAGTTCGCAAACACTAGAGAATGATCCTTGTCATGGCCTTACCCTTTGCTTTTTATGCACCATACTTCCTCGCGCGCCTCTGGCTGTGGTGCCCTATCTTGCTTCAAACTTTACATTTCCAGGCATATATTCTACAGTTGCGTGTGGATTTGTTGAACTCCCAACACAGGGTCTTGTATCAAGGTGTCATGCAACCTCATAATGCTTCGGCTTGGGTGGAAAGTTTCTATTGTGACAGTGTCGTCCTCAAGTGCGGCGTTAGAGATGCCACAAACCATGCACGATGTTGTGCATCCGTTAGCATCATATTGACCTCGCAGATTGTACTCTTCAGCCTTTGGTCCAGATCCCATGGGATCTTGCCTGGAAGCATCACGATCTCTCTAAACTCGATGATTGACTGTGTCTTTGATTTTTGCCTGTTAAATTCTCTGTTCAACACATTCTTGATCTCTGCTATCCCTATGGTTGGGTGGTCATTAGAGTGCTTGATATACCATGTCAATGCGCGATCATGTAGTGCACTCATCCATGTAGCCTTCTTGATATTTTCATCCATGACACCTTGCACTTCCCATACTGCTCTTACCACGAACCAGAATTGGTCCGGATCTTCATTTCCTACCCCTCTGAATACTGGTAATTTGATCGCGCTCACCATACTGAATTGTGGAGGTGGTGGAGGTGGAGTGGGTGGAGATGGAGGGGAGGGAGGTGAAGTGGGTGGTGGCATGAGTGGAGGTGGTAACTGCGGAATGCGTTTCCTCATCAAAATGACTACGCTTCTTGAAGAGACCTTAGCGAGCTCTTCCATTCTCTATCGCGAAGGTGAAATTAAGGGACTGTTTCCTAATTCTTTGTTGCTTTTGTATATCTTTCCGCTCCGCATTGTCCCAAACATTAATGTATTCGCATGACCCTCTTTTCACACAATAGCATCTTAATCCAAGTATTTAAAGACTTAATATATTTACCTCACGGTCCCTTGAGAAAGCATCATTCTACTTTTTTGTAACTCATTGTCGTGTCTACCGCAAACTTAGTGATAAATCCCCCTATTATCCGATCGCGCTAATGGTCCACAGTTCACGCGATCTTATCTTCTAATGCCTCTAGTCTGCGCACTAATTCCAGAGTCCACACTATCAATTTGTTGAGCCTACACCTTCCCTGGTTTTTAGCTAACATCGCAATCCACTCATATAGTTCAGAAGGAAAGGATGTAAAGAAAATCTCGTGGATTTCCGTATACACGTGGCGATCCAACCACTTTTTCTCAGATACTTGTGGAGTTCTATTGTCCTATGTTGCGAGCTCATGAATCTTCTTGTCCAACCACTCTTCAATTTCTTACTTTGTTGGGTTCTAGTGGCATGACATCAGACATCCCTTAGGTAGATCCTGCTCCAGGCAACAAAACCATTTGTTGGCTACATGGGGCCTAACCCAGGTTCAAAAGTGATTTAGCCAAGAAAATCCCGGTACTTCTGGCCCTTTCGATAATAGTCCGCAGAGCGCAAACTAAGGTCTCAGCTGAAGTAGTATGCGAGGGTGTTGGAACTGGGTTTCCGCACCCTAGGGATGTCTTGATGAAGGTTTTGGAGGTTCACGGTCTAAACCTGCAAGCTTGCATTGCTCTGCACAACAGCCTATGCGTACCTCCGTAAGGGGTGTGAATATAGTACTATCCTGATCTCGATCCTTACTGCGCTATTATATTAGTACTTTGACTTAGTTTGTGCGGGCCCAACATTCTTATTACTTATTCAAATTTCAAGTAAGTGCGCATAATAAAAAACAATATAAATGGATAAATCTAAACAAAACCATAGATGCATAATGTTTCGAATCAAACTTATCTTTATTAATAATCCCTTTCAAGTTCAGTTCAGTTACAAACCCGACTCCACCCTACACACTCAGTTGTAGGGGTCCGCGCACTCAGCTGCGGAATCTACTAGGCCTCTACGCACTCAGATGTAGAGCTTACGACCCAATACACTTCAGATCCACTTCTATCCTCTAACCATGCCTTCACATCTATCTATTACTTTCTTACCAAAAAAACTATCTTTACACTTAGAGCCTCAATCTATTTATACAATCCCATGGTCCGTGGACCATGGGTAGGCTGACACAACTTTACATTATTTTACAATTCTTAGGGCGGGCAACCCTATGACTCATCCTAGACTTTCACGCTACGCACCCGCATTTCGCGGAGTCTTTACATTATATTGACCAAAACTTGGGCTTTAAGCCCCAAAAACATGCTGTGGGGGGCTCCCATGCCCAATAGTACCTTTGCAATACTGATCGGTATACTGCTCGAACATGTGGTCTCAAAGGATGGTATCAAATTTGATATGGTGGAGATTAAAGTGATTTTAGACTTGAAACCTCGTGTGAATAAAAAAAAATTGTTGGGCCATACTGGTTACTAAAGATAGTTCATTAGGCACTACTCCGATATTAAATTCCTTATAAATGAAATTTTAAAGAAATATGTTCCGTTCATATGGTCCAACAAGATCGATGAGTCATTTCAGTTGCTAAAAAAGAAGTTAGTCGAAGCACCCATTCTCAAGTTTCATGACTGGTTAAAGTAGTTCTATGTGCATGTTGATGCATCAAATGTGGCATTAAGAGCAGTTCTGGCACAACCTGATGATTAATCAATAGATCACCCTAACACCTATGCCAATTGGAAACTCAATAAATTCGAGATAAATTCTTTAACAACTGAAAGAGAAGCTCTAGCCATGATCTTTTCTTTGCAGAAGTTTCAACATTACCTCCTCATGAACCCATTTATATTTTATAAAGATCCTCACACATTGAATTAACCCATTAATAAACCAATTCATCAAGGGAGCATTTTTCGATGGTTATTATTATTTCAAGAATTTGAATTTGAAGTTATTATTTGACCTGACAAGTAGAATGTCAATCCTGATCATTTATCCTGACTAGAAACTAGAGAAGAATCGACATATATGGAGGATGACCTTCCTGATGTGCACCTGTTTCGAATTGAACACTCCCTGCAGAATTGGCTAATATAATAGAATTTTTACACACTGGAAAGGAACCCGAGGGTATATCTTAAAATAAGAGAAACATTATTGTAATTAAAGCAACCCCATTTACTTTGATAAATGGACAATTATATAAATTGGGTATCTACGAGGTACTACAGAGATATGTCTTGGAATGTGAAAGGAAGGATATCGGCGATGATGCACATAGAGGGGGTGTTGGAGGTCATTATCAAGGTGACATTACTGCAGGGAAAATATTGCAAGCAGGGTTATGGTGGTTGACAATGTTTCAGGACCCTCGACTACATGTCCAAAAATGTGATATATGCCAAAGATTCGGGCAACCACTACGTAAACTCCACATGCCATTACATTTAATTTTTCTGTCGCTGTCCTTCGAGATCTGGGAAATTGAATTTGTTGGAACATTTCCCAAAAGAGCTAGCCGTATGAGAGCAAGATACATCATAACAATAATAGAATATCTGACAAAGTGGGTGGAAGAAAAGTTGGTTAGATCACTTCCATTTTATTGCTTGATGAATTTAATAAATGTATCTACTATTTTGAAGTATAATACAAAGATGCAGAAGGAATGACTTGAGCAATTACAACAATTAGAGGAAGATTGACTCCATGCATTCTATTACCAACAAAATAGTAAAGATTAACAAAAGGTGTGGCATGAAAAAATTCACAAACAAAGAATTTTAAAGCCGGTGATTTAGTTTTGTTATACGGAAATTGAGTGAAGGGTAAACCAAGGAAACTAGAAATTGCACGGTTGGGACCCTTTGTGATTGAATACATATGACCTTTAGGAGATGTATAGTTGAAGACATTGCAAGCACATCTGTTCAAGTCACTAGTAAATGATGCCCGACTCAAGAAGTATGTCTCGTATTAATAATGTTGTGTTCCTTGTGAAAACCTTTTTGTGAGGCTCTAGGAACATGGGTTAGCTTGAAAACCACTCTGTGGCAGGCTACCAGACCAAATAATTTGTAAGAATGGTAGTTTCCTTTCTTATGTAGAATTTAGTAAGTTATTATAAAAAACAGTTATAGATTAGAAATAAAGTAACTAACAGAGAAGTTGGGGACCCAATAAAAATAGAAAAGCACAATCAAGCTAACAAGATTGATCGAAATATGGAATAATAAGTGGATATGTGTAATCTCTTAAAGAGTAGGGATAAACAAAATATGGATCAACATCATTCAAAGGATGAAAGAGGACAATAATACAAACAAAAATACACTATTAGGAATTTGACTCAACTAACAAATCTAGAAATGAACTTGAAGAGAAAAAAAATCATTCGACAAATCATGGATATAAAGAACATCTCAATGGTGCTGCAAATACTAATAGGGGTTGAATCAGTATTCATTAGCAATTAGCACTTTTAAATCTTTTCAGGGCATTAGTTAATCTTCAATTATTATTAATGTTTATGCAATAATAATAGTAAATAAAAGAACATAGTAGACACAAGAATTTTAGGTGGAAAACCCCCTCCGGGTCAAAAAAACACTTAACACTTTTGTAATAAATTCTTTAATCTTCAGCCCCAACTGAAATGAAAGCAACAACTTCCTAGAATTCTAGAAAATCATTCTTCTCCAGCTCCCACTAGAAGGATGCCCCAACATCCTAGACCAACCTACCACCCAAAAGTATTCACAGGCTCCAACCTGTAAGCGACTTCATGCACCAACCTATCATCTCCTTGCCACCTTATAATGATTGAAATGAGGCAAGAGTGTGGATTCCCGTGGCAGGGACAATGATCCACGATACAATATGATTTGCAATGCTTTTGACTGAACACCCAATCACACTTTGACCCGTAACCCAACCATGACATCATCCCAACAAAGACTCCTATACATTCGAATAATGTCTTTTCAACTCTAGGCTGATTGACTCTTTTACAATAATGACTTTTCCAATGATGACACTTTTACAACTTTACAATGATGAGTCTTGGCCTTGACACTTCTTCACAATATACGTATGGCTGTCATGTCTTCAAAGGATGTCCTGCTACAATGCTTCCTTTGATTTGATACTTCTGCTCTTGAATTATTGCTTGAAGCTGTACTTGAATCTTCTTCTACCTACATTCAAAACTTTCTTGGCGAAACCAATCCCAAAACAAAACAAAATACCCTTCAACTTACCCCTGCCTTCAAAACACATGTAAGTGCATAATAATGAATAAATACAAATTAAAATTACAATGTGTACCTAGAGTGTGCTTTTCAATTTTTTCGTCGAATTGTTGTAGTAGTAGACAAAGACTCCCACTCTTGATATAGGTCTGGAATCTATGCAAGACTATATCCAAAACTGACCTAAAGGTATATACAATAAAAAATGATGACAAACCCTAGACTTGTGATGGACCAAGTTATAAGTACAACAATAGAGACCATTCTATCAACTATGACAAGACAAGTAACATGAAATTACAACATCATATATATTTATCAGACTTGGTGTGGCATCAAGAATATGTAGCATCAAATGTGTAGTGTCAAGAATAGGACATCTGAAATGTGGTATCAAAATTAACTATGACATATAGAGACATAGAGATATAACCGAGACCAAGTATGTACTTACATTGTCCTGAAAAAAATATGTCAGAGATGATACTCATATTTCAAATGTAAACACTAATCATACATACTTTTCTATAGGAGACTTACCCTTGACTGTTGATGTGTGGACCTTACTACAGTGATCCTTGAATGCATGTTTTTTCTTACCTTCTAGGAGCTCGATATTGAATCTATTGTATCTATGTAATTTCAGATCTCTTGGGTCTAAAATTTTGTCCTGTGGTATTTCTCTGAGTCCTATTTCCAAATCCACAGGTTTGATCAAGATTGGATTCTTCAAAAAATAGTTATGCCCAATTTCCCATGATGACCTGATTATAGACTGGTTCAATAGAGCGAACTTGTACGAATGCCACGTGTCATTATTGCGACCTTCAACCCTGTAATTTCTAATAAAAAACTAAAGTCTATCCTTGTTCAGTGATTATTTATGAAATTTGAATCCAATTCTCAGAGAGAAAGTTATGACGATTTTCCCAACATCACCTGTTTGACACGGAATTCGAGAGCCTACAAAATCCTAACTTCCTTAGATCATATCTCCGCAAATATGGTGAACCAAGATCAGAAATTTGGTCAGGAGGTTCACCAAGATTTTGGCTCAAATGGGTTTTAATTTCACATTCTCAAGCTTCGCAGATACAAATTTATAGCGAAAATTCCATGATGACCTGTTTGAAGCCACAAAATCACTACTAGAGGAGGATATGAGGATCATTATTTATATGAATGTCTTGAGTTGAGAGGGTCCTCAACAAGCGAACGTTGGAGGGATTTTAGGAGCAAAAAAATATTATTAATTATTGACTATTCAATGTCCACAACCAATTATGAGTGCCATGCCACAACCCCATAGGGTTTTAGCCCACTAACTGGGGTTACTAACTTCAAACACAAATAACTCTCAAACCATGAAGAAATGGGAGGCATACCATATATCAACGTAAACATCTCAACAAGTAGAATCAATCGAGAAGATATTAAGTGCAAAATAATATTAGTTGTCAAGTCAAAATTCCCTTGCAAGATAGAGGTAGCCCCTAGTACTTCTTCGGTTGACATCAATGACAACCACTGTTCAATAGATGGAACTGATAACTAGGACAAAGGCTTCAATCATGTGTCAAAAGGAAGTTTTAGAACACCAGTTGTAAATAAATTCCAAGCATGCAATTCAGATAACGCAATTCACAAGAGGCAAAAACAAAATTAAAAAATAAAAATACCTGAATACATCAATCCAATCATGATACATTAGATACTCCAAAAGTCACATCCTTGTCAGACATACGCCAAAAATCATCTCAAATAATCTCAGAATCATTTACCACTCCATGAAGAAGGTGGTGATTAAGTGTCATACACGTGCTACATTACGTTAGATGATCAACTCAAAATTCAATGAGACAATTCACAGAAGAGGAAGAAAGCGGAAATGATGGTGCATTAAATTGTAATTCCATAAATGTCGATAATGTCCCAGGTACGCTTAACATTCTACCATAAATTTTGTTAAGTGTCAATTTTGACCTTAACGACATACTAGACATTCCAGACATTCCAAGCCTTATGATTTTCGATTATGAATTGTTAGATTGTTTGAGGATTGCAAATTTCCAAAGTGATTTTGCAATGGAAAAAAGAAAATTTCACTTTGAGGATGGTGACGTTACAGTGGAAACATCAAACCAAATTCAGGTTTGAAATTATATGAAATATAGAGCTTGAGGTCTACATGCATTATATAAAACATGTAAAAGTAGATGAGCCTTCTTGGGAGAAGCACTATGAGTCGTTTCTTCAATGGGGCAAACAAGACAACCAGTGAAGTTTGAACTTTGAGCAATTGGTGAAGGTAGGAATCTGAGACATTCTCGGTGCTCCGTTGATGGAAAATATGCACGACATGAAGGAAGAAGTTGCCAAATACCTAATAAGTAGATACCATAACGAGAATCTCTGGCTTGCCCAACTGCAATCAATTTCCAAGACCATTATCCAATTGATTACATGACTACCATACAAAGGAGAGAAGGTACCTAGTACTGCTAACTATAACAAGTGGCTCAGAAAATTTATTGGTTGAACATCTAGCAAGAATTCATGAGGGTTAGTAATTAGCCAAGTCCAGGACCCCTTCTTAGGATGGAATTTTATGATTGTTTCTCTTTTTCTCACACTTGATGGTCGAGCCTCCGATGTCAAGTTAAATATGTTAAGATCAATCAACGAGATGGTGACCTTCAGGAAGATGTACAAATGGGTGGAATAACTCGTGGACCTCATTAAGACCAATTGCTGGGACTGGTAGAATTCATATAAACACATTCAGTTCTCTTATTTTCTTATTTGGTTAGCAATGAAATCTAGTTCATCGATTGGGAAATAGACTTCACCTGAAAGGATATGCCGCTCATGCATAATTTTATTATTTTTTCACAAGGCTGGTTGGGGAAACCCTAGCCTTTGGGCCACCATGAGTTGTTCAAAAATTGGTTGTTAAATATCAATTCGTCTTCCAATAAGTGGATGGTTGCACAACATGTCTGTCAATCATTGCCGCCATGTTCTCATATAAATTTATGTCTAGATGTTATGAAATTATGGTATGATAACACTTTTAAGGTGGATCCACATGAGTTTCCTTACCATCACATTGTCGAACAAATGTTTGACGAATTACGCTGACAATCTAACACAAATTTTCCTATCTCTCCTAGAGTCCTAGAATCATCCAAGGACATTATTACCCTGCTCTCTAATGCAGATTTGGAAGAGGAGGTAGAAGCTTCATTATACTTGCAACCCTTTAAGGTTTACTTGTTAGTTGCATTAGCCGAATCATCATAGAAATCCAGTCAGAAAGAGTATCAGAGTCCTAGTTCCATTACGGCTTATTCTACAAGAATTCAGTGGGGGGAGGCACTATCATAAATTCAGCTATAGAACCCTTAGCAACAATAAAAACTTGACAAAGTTGTTCAATAAGTGGTTGAATCTACCAAAGAAAAAGGCAAAGCAATCAACAAGCCCCACATGACAAAAACAACAATCTCATCTGTCAAAGAAGACATACACTGACAAGCAGTAGGAATGACCACGGATGATTTTGTGGAAAATATTTAACAAAATATGGAAGAAATGTATGAAGCTTCATCAGGACATAATCCTATGCAAAATGGCATCACGATTAATAGGAAAAATGAAAATTTTACTTAGAAACACAATAACATTTCTGACTAGAAATATGAATAGTTAGAGAAAGCTGCAAGCACACAGACTAAGACTCAAGTGACTGAAATTGATTTAACTAAGGATATTCCACCTACTTCCCCAATGCATATCAAATAGGAAAAAACATCAGTCAGATGAAAATGCGTTAGATCAATAGAAATCTCAAGATAATTCATAAGAACACACTAATTCAGATGAAACAACAAGAACTCATAATGAGCAAACTGAGCAAATGACGACTATGCTAATAGAACAATAACAAAAAATATCGACTGATCTTACATCAACCAATCCATTAGTCATTCAACCTTCTTCGATTAGCATAATGTCATCTGGGCTGACATCAACAAGCACGTAGGGAGCTTGAATCAAGAAAGAACTTATTGGTATGTAAGTATGTCAACCTGAAGCTTGCTAGTGATAAGAAATTTTTTTAAGTGTTAGATCGCTCTATAAAAGCAGCCAAATTTCAAATGAGAAATGGGAAGAAAGACACCACTAAGCTTCAACAAAGATAAGAACAATAAAGGGATATTTGGCTGGACTATCAGCACCAAGCGGTAGAAAAAGTTAAAAGGAACATTCCAATCGAAGTTGATGATAATCTCGTCACCTTCCAATAATTGGTGTATCATTTGATTTATAGAAATGAATAACTTAGCGAACAAGTAACAAACTTACAATCTAGACCAACAATGATAGGAAGTGAGTGATTCACAAAGATACTCCAAAAAGCTCATAATGGATTTCTAGCATCCAAACAAACATTGGACCAGTCTCTTGATAGAGGAGATACTTTAACGACTACACTCAATAATTGGCCCACTTATCTGGCAACAATCCATAGTAACATTAGAGCACAGGATACAATTATTCATGATTTAGGTTCAATAGAAGTGACAAATCCAAGAGCCAAGCAAGCACTGGAGAAGAAGCTAGAATAGGAAAGGGAACTCTTGGCATAGCTAATGAAAAGTGAGGATATGTGGCTCAGAGAAAAAAACAAATCATAACTCGAAGCAAGTAATGCTTTCGAATTCTTGCAGGGCATACATAATCAGGTCCAACAAATCGAACATGACAAACATTTCAACGAAAAGATTTCAGAGGAGACCCAATTGGAAGAAAGAGTCCATTTTTTGGAAGATCTTAAGGAATCAAGTGCTCAATAAAGGTTAGCATTTCGTGAATGGTCAATATTTGATGAACACTTGAAATTTTTGTCACCAGTCATCTATCAAACTACTTTTCTGAACATGTCACTGGCACTGTCATTTCATTCTTCGTCGCCACGACTTCCATAGCTCACCCATCAATTTTATGCACCTAGTATCTTGACATGTGTTGTGGGCTTCATATCAGAAATCACATGAAATCAAAGTGGATCAGTCAATGCACCATTATGCAGAACCAGTTCGCAAAGATCCGCTCGAGCCTTTAGATGCACCTATAGAATAAACACCATAAATTCTACCTTGATCTATCTTTTATTTTTCAAAGTATTTTGTATTAACAATCAACAATTAATCCAATCAACAAGTAACAACAACTAAATCACTTATGTAAAGACAATACAATAGAATCTCAATCTCAATAATTCAACCTCCACAAGTAAGAGAAAATGTAAACACTAACTATTGTCAATTGGTAGCTCTCATGAAATTAGAACATAAGAAATCACAAAACATCTATGATAAACCTAATTAACAACAAAAATGAAACTACAACATCTAACCGGTGAAGGGGAGCCTCCTTCGCCAATCAGGGTTGTGAATGTTACTCACGAATTAACACTCATATGGCAAAAAATTGCATGCTCTATTATAGAAAAATAATACAGCAATATAGTAATATCGTTGTGCCTTTATCTTTGGTACAACCCTTATTTTTTATATTTCTATCCCTTAGTGACCCAAGGCCCCTTAATATATTCAAATCAAAAGGGCCAATTTTCCCAAAAAAATCTCCAAATTGGTTGATACATATTTAGGGAAAAAATATGTTGTGCATATATATTGTTACATCAAGTGTTCTAAATAGAATAATTTGTTACATTAAATTCCAAAATATCACAACAATTGAAGTTTCTCGAATCTTATTGATGTTTGTTGCCATGCTGACACTTTTTATTCATTTCCTTTCTTGAGCATTTGTCGAACACCAAATGCTCAAGCATCATTGAGATTAAAGGAATGGTACATCATTGTTTCAAAAGTAGCAGCATCAAAAGTAACAACATACCAAAAGGGGTCATGTGATAGTGTCCATTCCTTGAGTTGATATCATTTATCTGTAACCAATCAAGTGCACTTCTTCCAAACTATCACATGAGTAATCCAAAACTAAGTAGAAACTACTCAACATTCCTATATTATCACTTAAATAATATAATTCATAAACAAGGTTTTCCCTTAGGTCAAAATATGAGTCACAAGAAAAATGTCATGAAAGAAAAGGATAACATATAAAGATTAAATGGGCTTAAAGTTAGCTAAATGGGCAATGAAAAGGTGCATTTTATGGGCCCAAATATGGTCATGTTCTTGGACAGGTGGAAGACCCTTAGGAATTTTTCCAAATACATTAGCATGATTGTTGATAATGTTTAAAGATCCACTGGAGCAAAGGATAGATTTGCTTAAACATCTAATGAACAGAATTGTACAACTACACCTTGGTGTCCCTTTTTTAGCAATTTCGTCATGCTATTAGAGCTTATCACTTTATTGGGTTTCCCTTGGATACCTCTAAGCACAAATTCCTTTCCTTATGAGAAAAATCTTACAAAAATATATTAGAAATTAAGGGTCATTTTTCCCAATTACTGTAACCAATGGACCTCTAATACAACATCAACACCACCCATTTGGATTGCAATCATGGGAATAACCAAGAAATACTCCCCCGTATTCTATTTTTCTTATTACACTTTCCTGAACAATTTATGGTTCCACCATTTGCAATCATTGCTTGAAATTCTAGTGTTGGATATAAAAAGCAATTAAGAAGTTTTCCGCATTTGTAATTAATGAATTTATGGGTACTCCCTAAATCAATCAATATTGTTACCATTTTCCCTTTGATATATCCTTCTATATTGAGGGTTTGTGGAGTACCAATGTCCACCAATGCATGATAAGGTATTGTTGGAGTAGTTTCTTCTAGCTCTAGATCTTGTGAAGTTTCCACTTCTTGATCTTCTTGATCTTCACAGTCTATGAAGAGCAATTTATTCTCATTGAATTTATGCCCTTTACTATACTTGTTG
The DNA here is from genome assembly GCA_000404065.3 of Pinus taeda. Taxonomy (NCBI): domain Eukaryota; kingdom Viridiplantae; phylum Streptophyta; class Pinopsida; order Pinales; family Pinaceae; genus Pinus; species Pinus taeda. The sequence goes on from APFE030610330.1 coordinate 47,355, forward strand.
TCACGATTGAAACATAGTCCCTTTTCTCTTATTTCATCCATTTGTTGAGGACTCAACCTCATTAGTTTAGGAAACAGAACCTGATTTTCTCTATGGTTATCATGCTCTAGAAATTTATATTAAAGAGACACACCTCATGTTGAATGCTTTCCAAGTTGACCTATTTAAAATTTATTCATGACTATTCACAAACCTTAACTTCTATAAGGTATAACTCCCAAAATATATAGAACCAAATTCTAAAAATGGAACCAAATATTCCGCAACCTTTCTAATTAATATGTTACAAGTATCACTTTACGAAACCTTAGAGAAAAAAATTATATTAAAAATGCCAAATTGACATGTTTGAGACTGAATTTTGGAGCATATAAAACCCTAACTTCCTTGGAGCATATATCCAAAAATATAGCATACCAATATATCAAACTTGGAATATATGTTAATCATGATTTCTCCTCAATGTGATCGAATTTTTACGATCTAAATCCTCACAAAAAAATAATTATAATGCAAATTTTGAGCTACTATGTCTGAGACAAAATTTAGGAGCATTTAGAAACCCTAACTTCCTTGTACCATATCTCCAAAAATATAGCAAACCAATATCTAAAAATTGAACTAGAGATTGTTCAGGATATCTTCTCAATCTTCTCTAGGTTTCACTATCTGAAACCTCCTATAAAAAATGTTATAGTGAAAATTCCACGATGATATATTTGAGGTAGAAAAACCCTAGGATCAAGAACTTTGATACCAATTGTTATGATCCTTTTGTTAGAAACAATGGTAATCAGAACACTACTAAAAATGGGGATGAATAAGTAGTATGGCCAAATTATACAATTCTTCACAAATTTCACTTTTTAATCTCTTTAATAATTATTCATGGATCAACAACACAAATCAACCATGTATAACATCATAAACATCAAGCACAAGAGAAACATATACACAAGATACCAATCTTGTTTTTATTACAAGTCTTCAACTTGATTACATCATGGCCCCACAAGCTACCGCTTGTAGTTTTATTAGCTACCATTGAAAGGAACTTCAATCCCTGCTCGTTTATAGACTACCACTGAAAGGGACTACTGCCCATGCTTATTTACCAATACTCATTGGAAGGGAATCTTTCCCCTACTTGTTTAGTAGTCTCTCCTGAAAGGGACCGTTGCCCACAAATATTTACTAGCACCCACTAGGAGCTGCTACCCTTGATCTGCAAGCTACCACTTTGTGGTCTTGTTGATTTGTCTTTCATCCATTCTCATACTAGAACCAAGAGACCACAAACCTCACAAAAAAAAATATGTTTACTGCAACTACTCACCGAATCCACCTTAAACAACTTCAATAATATCTGATTATTGATGTAAACACCTTCACCTTCAACAATTTCTCATTACTGAACACACCTAATTTATCAAATCACCAACCATACATAACTGCAACATCAATCAATAATCCACTCTTTTCCTTCTCAAACACCTTTTATACACCAAGGTTTCTCTTTGTTTCACCTTTGATGCATACCTAAACTATTATGCATCATGTTGCACCAACAACTCTCATCCATGCACTCTTCTCTACACACACAATTGCGTTACTCGGATTATGCCTTTAAAGAATTCTAGACTCATATTTTTGAATTGGAATTTAGTTGTCCTGTTCTTCAAACCTTTGCATTAGTCTATAATTTTTTCCTTTTCTTGTTAATTTCTTTCCTCTTCACATATTCACCAAGTTCTCAGACCTTAACCAACCTTTTCTTCTAGTTGAACTTAGTTTATTTGTAGTTTTTAGTTATTTTGGTTTTTTATAGGATTTACCACTGCACTTGCTATTTTTATCTACAGTTAATTTGGCTTAATTGACAATTCCACTGCCAAACTAAGACCAGGTCTTCACGACCACTGACTTAGGCTTTGAGTGCTTAGCCTTGTTGAGCCCTTCGCAGGCTGATTTGCTTTATTAACAACTCTGCGTCGCTAGTCCTGTTTCTAAGTGAAACAACCAACCATAATGCCCAAAGGCCAGAGCTCCTAACCTCTTGGCTCTTTTTATTCTGTCGTGTCCTTTGTTTTGATGCAAAACAGACCAGGGCAGGTCCAGGAACTAAGCTTGATCTCCCAAGAGCTTCAACAACTCTATAGTCTGCACCTTGGGTTCATTTCTATGCGAAATGACCCAAGGGTTAGTCTAGGTGCTAATCCCTGGACTCCCAAACCCGGTGCTTTCCATTTCGTGCCTTTATACAAACCACTAGTCTATGTCCAATGATATGAGTTGTCCCTTGGGGTCCTCCAGGTAACTCTTTGATTGGATTCCATCCACCAACTATCACACCTCATGTCTCAGTGCCCCTTTCTCTCGATGATTTCGCTTAGTGCACACCAACCATACAGCTGGGATCATACCACCGGGATGGTGTCACTCTTGCCACGTGTCGACCTGTGAGTGGTGACATGTTTCACCCAAATACAGGCTATTAGGGTGCCCAAAAATGCCAAAAATGGCTTCCACATGTCACACTCCTATTGGTTGTTCTGACATAATATTTTGCAACCATTCATGCCAATCACCTGCTTCCACCTATCATATTGTTAGAGAGGAGATAGAAGGTCCTCCAAGGCAGGTTTTACGACCATTCCTTTGTTAATTTGTTTTTCGGCATACCGATCATCTCTTTGTATTTCGCTTCAAAATCCTCTTGGCCAACTCTTCCTCACTTGTAGCTTAGTTATACTTCTAGGCTAGCCCTCAACGTGTTGAGCTGTCAAAGGGGTCTCCCGCTCAACTCCTTATAGGACAATGCTTAACTTTTGTTTCCTAGCATCGACTACTTGGACCATTCCTTTTGTGTGCCAAAAGGTTTTGCCAGGTTACACACTGTCGGGCTATACCTCCATCAAGTGGGCTCCACCCGCTCCAATGCAATCTTGGTCACTTGGACCTGGGTGTTGGGTCCCTATAATACTAGTGATTACCCCATTACTATTGTAGTTGTACCCCTTATTAATATTGTTGTGCCCCTATTGCCCCCATATTGTTATTACTGTGCCCCATA
>APFE030610330.1:61194-125630 GCA_000404065.3 Pinus taeda
CACAAAATCATTAGGAGTAGAGATGTAATATTCAATGAAAAGGTCTTGTATAAGAATCAGTTGCAGGAAAAGAAACAAGAAAAAGAAAATAAGGAATACGCAGTCCTTGATGAAATCACTAAAAGAGTAAAGGTGCCTGAAAATAATAATAATCAACAACCACAACAACAACAACCGCCACAACAGCAACATGCACCCCAAACACCTGAAAGTGGTGTTGGAAGATCTACCAGGATAAGTAGACCCCCTGAACAATACTCTCCTTCATTATTTTATTTATTGTTGATTGATTCTGGTGAACCCGAATGTTATGAAGAAGCAATGCAAGTTGAAAGCAGGAAGAAGTGGGAGGTAGCCATGGAAGAAGAGATGGACTCCTTAATGCATAAGCAGACTTGGGACTTAGTCAGGTTGCCTGTAGGAAAAACTACATTGAAGAATGAATGGGTTTACAGGCTAAAGGAAGAAGATGGAGGAAAATAGAGGTACAAAGCTAGACTTGTGGTGAAGGGGTTTGCACAGAAGAAAGGTATTGATTTTGATGAAACATTTTCTCCTATTGTTAAAATGACTTCAATCAGAACTATTTTAGTTCTAGTAGTAGCTGAAGATTTGCATCTTGAGCAGTTAGATGTAAAGACAACCTTTCTCCATGGGGATTTGGAGGAAGAGATATATATGCAGCAGCCACAAGGATATGAAGTGAAAGGGAAGGAGAAACTTGTGTGCAGGTTGAAGAAGAGCTTGTATGGCTTAAAACAGGCTCTAAGGTAGTGGTATCTAAAATTTGACAAGTTTATGTCTGAACAAGGTTATACTAGATGTCACTCTGATCGTTGTGTTTATCTGAAAAAGCAAAATGATGGCAGCTATATTATATTGTTATTGTATGTAGATGACATGCTTGTTGCAGGATCTAACATACAGGAAATAAATGTGCTCAAAAGAAAACTGGCGAATTCATTTGCAATGAAGGATTTGGGAGCTGCAAAACAAATCCATGGCATGAGAATAACTAGAGACAAGAAAAATCGTAAATTAACATTGTCTCAGAATGAGTACATACAAAAGGTGTTGAAAAGATTTAACATGCACAATGCAAAACCAGTTAGTACACCTTTCTCTAGCCATTTCAAACTTAGTAAGGAAATGTGCCCAAAGACCCAAGAAGACATGAATTATATGTCTAAAGTTCCATATGCATCAGCAATTGGAAGCTTAATGTATGCAATGGTCTGCACAAGGCCTGATATTGCACATGCAGTGGGAATTGTAAGCAGGTACATGAAAAATCCAGGAAAGGAACGTTGGATGGCAGTGAAATGGATTCTCAGATATTTGAAAGGTACCACAAATCAAGCATTATGCTTTGGTGGTTCAAATATTTCTCTATAGGGATATGTTGATGTAGATATGGAAGGTGATAGAGATAATAGGAGGAGCACTACAGGATATGTATTTACTGTAGTTGGAACAACTACCAGTTGGGTTTCAAAAATGCAAAGTGTTGTTGCACTTTCAACAACAGAAGCAGAGTATGTTGCTACTACAGAGGCTAGTAAAGAAATGATTTGGTTACAAAGGTTTATGGGTGAATTGGGTAAGGAGCATGATATGGGCACATTATACAATGATAGCCAAAGTGCCATTCATCTTACAAAGAACTCAGCATTTCATTCCAGGATTAAACACATACAGCTCAAGTACCATTTCATACAACCAGTGTTGAAAGATGGAGAGTTGAAGCTGGAAAAGATACACACTAGCCAGAATCCTGCAGATATGCTAAAAAAAGTTGTAACCAAGGAGAAACTGAGAATATGCTCAGTTTCAATTGGTCTTCAAGGATGACAATGAAGATAAGAAACAACCAGGTCCAAACAGGAGTCATTGTCCAGCAAATGAAGCAGCGATGGAGTTGCTACAATCATTATCCAAGTGGGATATTGTTGTGTGTGGAGTATGATTGTTCATAAGTCTTTGTTTCAGCCGGATGTATACCATAGGAAGTTTGTACACCCCTCCACGCGGGGGGTTGTAGGGGTGCCCATTTTCTAGTCAATCTGGGCCATTCATTAGGCAGATGATCTGACGGTAGCACTTATGTTTAGCTTAGGGTTTTTTGCCCTAGAAGGCAACCCCTCTCTTCATATGAGGGAATTGTATTGAGTTTGTGTCATATATGTGAGCGAGAAACAGAGAGGAGAGAGTGTGAGAGAAAACAGAGGATATTACAGTGGATCTGTTGTAGGTTGTGTCTCTTCATTTTGCTAGATAATAGAAAGGAAGGACTGGCTATTCGGGATGGACGTAGCCCAAATTGGGTGAACCATGTATATTTGTGTCTCTCCTGTTTTATGCATTGTCTTTGTTTATATTTCTGCAATATTTTATGTGTTCCATTGCTCCGTAATATATAATTTTATAACAGCTTCACATGTCATAATGGTATTGACATTACTATTTTTCTTTATGTTAGGCACAAATCCACTCATAGGCTATTTATTCAAAACATAAAGGAAAAAGAAAGATGTCACAATGATTGGCGATGAAAAAGTAAAAGAAATCATAGTTTTTCATATAAAAATCACAAAAATTGTTGTTCAATTGATTGAACAACAATCATTCAATCGATTGAACAGCAAAATCAAAAAGAAAACAAAATTGTTGTTCAATTTATTGAACAGTGATCGTTCAATCAATTGAACAAAAGAATCGAAAAGAAAATAAAACTATTGTTCAATTGATTGAATAACAATCATCCAATCGTTTGAACAAAAAAATTGAAAAACAAAACAAAACTACTGTTCAATTTATTGAACAGGAATCGTTCAGTCGTTTGAATAGCAAAATTGAAAAAGAAAAATGCAAAAGTGTTGTTCAATTGATTGAGCAACAATTGTTCAACCATTTGAACAACAATCGTTCAATCATTTGAACAACAAATATCAAGAAGAAAAAAATGCAAAAGTGTTGTTTAATCAATTGAACAATAATTGTTCAATCGTTTGAACAACAAAGTAAAAAATAAGAAAATGCAAAAGTGTTATTAAATCGATTGAACAATTGTTCAATCGTTTGAACAGAAAAATCAAAAAAATGAAAGTGATGTTTAATCGATTGAACAACAATCATTCAATTGTTTGAATAACAAAATAAAAACGAAAAAGTGTTGTTCAATTGATTGAACAACAAATTGAAAAGAAAAACAAAATTGTCTTTCAATTGATTGAACAACCATCATTCAGTCGTTTGAACAAGAAAAAATGTGAAGGTGTTGTTCAATTGATTGAATAGCAATCGTTCTATCATTTGAACAACAAAAATCGAAAAAGAAAAAAGACACAAACATGTTGTTCAATTGACTGAACAATAATCGTTCAATCTTTTGAACAGTAAAATAAAAAACGTAAAAGTGTTGTTCAATCGATTGAACAACAATTGTTCAATCATTTGAACAACAATATAATCATAAAAATAAATTTTGTTCAATTGATTGAAGAACAATCGTTCAATCGATTGAATAACACTTACCAAACACCTAAAACAAGAAAAATATCATATTTACATGGTGATGCTTAACTCAATTGCAATCAATCAAAAAGAAAATATACATTATTTACAATTTAATGAAAATCACAATTTAATGAAAGAAAAGTTGTTGGGTCGTTACTCCATACAACTAAGATTTGCATAGAGGGGTCCTTGTGTACCTGCTTATAGAAAGACACCTTGGTGAGTGGTTTGTGGTAGAGATGCACCCGATGCCCATTCACCTTGAAACAATGGCCAAACCCATCAATGGTAGTCAAAGTGATCTTACCATTATTATGCACTTCTTGAATTTCATAAGGGCTGAGCCATCTTGTTTGCAACTTGCCCGAAAAATCCTAGAATCTAGAGTCATAGAGGAGTGCCGAATCCCCTTTTTGAAACGTCTTCTTTTTTATAAGGTTGTCATGCCACTTTTCCCTTTGCTGCTAAATAATTGTATTCCATTACAGAGCAAGCAGTCGAGCCTCGTCTAGTTCATTGATTTGTTGAAGTCGCTTGGTTTGGGCTTCTATTAAATCTAGTCCCACTTCCGGAGCCATTCTTGGAGTCTCTATTTTGAGTTCAATCAGAAAAAGAGGTTCTTTGCCAAACACGAGATGGTATGGATAGTATCCAATAGTATTCCTCCAGGTCATGTGATAGGCCCACAAAGCCTCTGGCAGTCTAGCAGCCCGGTCTCGCCAATGTGTTGAGACTGTCTTGGTCAGAATTGCTTCAGTGACCTTATTGGTGATTTCAATCTACTCATTCACCTACGGGTGATATAGGGAAATGATCCTGTGTGTAATGTGATGATTTTCTGAGAGTGGTTGTAATCTTGTGTCCTACAAATTTCCTTCCCCTATCTGTTATCATTTCCCATAGTAAACGATACCGCACAAATAGCCCAAAGAGGAAGTTAATCTCAGCTTCCTCAGTAGCTCTTGGTAAATCTATTGTTTCCACCCATTTTGTCACATAATCGGTGGCAACTAGTATGTAGGCTTTCTGATTTTATGGTAGACGGAATGGGCAAACAAAGTCCAATTCCCATCGTTTGAGGGGTTCTATGACTAATTGAGGTTGCAACATCATTTCATTAGATTGGCCAGGCTGAACGATCCTTTGGCAGCTATCACAAGCCTGAGCATATTTCTTAGCATCTTTAAAAATAGTGGGCTAATAAGAGCCCATCTGTAGTGCCATATGCCCTGTTCTTTGATCTGCAAAGTGTCCCCCGCAGGGCTTGTCATGGAAAACCTTGAGGATGTCATAAATCTCATCCTCATGAATGCAACTATGTATACACATATCGGACCTTGTCTGAAAAATACATCTGCCAATCCAAGAGAATCGGGTACTGCGCTAAACGATCTGTTTCTTTTCCCTTGCTATCAAATGCCTGGGCAGCTTCCCCACTGCGAGATAATTTTCCACATCTGCATACCATGGCATCTTGACTGCTACGACAAATAAATTTTTATTAGGAAATTGGTCGTCTACTGCCAATGGATCATTTACCTTATGAACTCGAGACAAAAAATAACAACCTGTTTTTCCTTCCCTGGACGATCTTTGATAATGATGTCAAATTCCTGCAAGAGAAATAGCTAATGATTCACTCCACCATTTGTGATAGGTTTGTTAACTAAATATCGAGTGGCAGAGTGATCAGTATACAGAAAAACTTGGTAGCCAGTTATATAATGTCTAAATTTGTTTATGGCATAAATGACAGCTAAGAATTCTTTTTCTGTTACTATCTAATTGAGCTCTGTAGGAGTAATATTTTTGCTAATGTAATATAGAGCATATGGTTTTCTGTCCTCCTCATGGCCAAGGATAGCACCTATCGCTGCATCTGATGCATCTGTGGATATGTTGAAAGGCAGCCTCAAGTTTGGTCTACGTAATACTGGTGTCATCGAGACTAGTTTCTTTAAACCTGTAAATGTTGTGTCACATTTTTCAGACCACTTGAAATCAATGTTTCTAACTAAAGCATATAAAGGTGCGTCAATTTGTGAAAAGTTTTTAATAAACCTGCGATAATAGCCTGCATATCCCATGAAGTTACGTACCTTCGTCTAAGTATAGGGTGTAGGTAGTAAAAGAATTACCTATAACTTTGTTGGATCTACCTGTATCCATGCTATAGAAATATAATATCCCAAGATCACGCCTTCAGTCATCATCATGTGACACTTGACATTTCTTAAACATAACCTAGTAGTAATGCATCGTTATAAAACCTTTTCTAATATTTGCAGTGCTTGACCAAAGTCATCCCCATATGGAGTAAATTCATCCATATATACTTCAAGTCCTTCATTTATCAGGTTCGAAAAAAACGCTGAGTATAGCTCTTTGAAACGTCGTTGGGGCATTGCATAAGCCAAATGGTAACACTCTGTAAGCGAATGTACCCTTGGGATAGGTGAAGGTTGTTTTGTCTTGATCTTCAGGGGAAATTTGAATATGGTTGTAGCTATTGAAGCCATGTAGAAAGGAAAAGAATTGCTTCCCTACCAAAGTATCAAGGACTTGATCAATAAAGGGAAGAGGGAAGTGACCTTTCTATGTTGCCTTATTCAATTCCCGGTAATCCACACAGATACGCCACTTCCCATTTTTCTTGTGGATGACAACCAATGGAGAAACCCATTTGTTGTCTGAAATAGGATAAATGAAATTCACATCCAACAACTTTTGTAACTCTTCTTTCACAGTGTCCCTGAGATGAGGATCATTCTCTGCCGAGGTTTCCAAATAGGATGAGTATTATTTGGGTATAGATGTTATGTGTACACAATTGTGGGTCTATACCCTTCATGTCGGGATAATCCCAAGCAAAAGCCACTTTATATTTTTGTAGGGCCTGAATGAGCTTTCGTTGTTGATCACTATCTAGGCTATCATTAATGTTTAAAACTTTTCCTGGTTCAATTTCCCCTGGCTTGTTGTTATGAACAACATTTGTCTGGATGTGTTGATCATCAGTATCCTTCAAGGGATCTTCCAAGGCTTCATTATCTAGAATTGATTTTAACATTTGACACTTTACATTGCTCAGATTAGCTAGATGATTGATAAAGTTGTTGATAACGTCATCTTCAGTCTGATATTTGAATTCAAGTGCCTCTACTACTCTGAGTGGTGAACGGATGCTTTCTTCCAGGTATGCTGGTGGTTGTTTACATATGTTTACAAAGGGGAGACTTGGTTTGGTAGGGGGATATAAAAAATCTTTTTTACAGCATCCCCCTTTGTAATAGTCATGATGCCCTCTTGGCAGCCTATTTATGCATCAGCTTTTGCCAGCCATGGTCGGCCCAGAATCAAAGGGTTCCCATCCAATCGAATTGTGTTTATAACAGGAAAATATAATGGATACTCCCACAAATCAAAGGAAATTGTAATATCTTGTAAAGTTCCTTCTGGCCTTAATACCAAGGCTATAATGTCAAGTGCTTGATAGGTTTCTACTTTTAAAATGTTAAGGGCTATGCCCAGATCAACTAGTGTATTCGGAAAAGAGTGGCCATATATCTGAACTGTCACTATGGGATTCCTAGGATCTTCATACTTTATCGAAGTTTCCCCTCCCAAGATTAAATCAGATAAGGTTCCTACTACATGAATCGTGGGTGAAGTTTTTGCTTTCCTCACAGGCTTCTTTACACATAGCTCTTTAATTGTTTTAGCATAGATGGGAACATCTTGGATGGCCTGGAGGAGAGGAATTTTTATACAAATATTTTCTAATTCCCCTAAAAGATCAAAATTTGGGTAAAAAATCGGCTTGGGTATCATTAACCTTTTGGGGAACGGGGGAGAAATGACTATAAGTTCCTCAGGATTTTTATGCTGATTTGTCTCTTCTCCTTGTTTTATTTCAGTATTAATTACAGGTGGTGGTATATGTAGAGGTGGTGTTTTGATCTGAAGTGATGGTTGGTCCCTAGTTTCCATAGGGGTGAAAATAGGTCCTAACTTCAATCTTAGTTCATTACATTCTTTTTGTCGAATCTCATAGTCTGATCTTTCAACAATCTGCATGAGCCGAACCGGTCTATTATTGGGATTTGGATTCGGTTGAGTTGCCAATTGAGGGTGCAGAAGTGGCTGAGGATTTTGCTGTAATGGATAAGGAGCAGATAATGTAGGTTGAGGTTGAAGACTTGTCCCCATAGGAGTATTGGATATTACCAAAGGTCACTGCCAATTTGTAGATCAGTTCGGGTTTTTGAGAAGTGGATGCAAGCCAATGGGATGGATAGGGATTACCTTGCCCAATAGGAGTAAAAGGAGAATTTGGCTAGCCATTACCTGAAAAATATTGAGTTGGCCACGATGTCATAGGAAATGGTTGGGATTTCCAATTCGAGTAAGGTGATTGGCCTTGCCATGCTACCCAAGGGTTTTGTTGCTGATTAAAATGTGAAGAAGGAAAGAAATGGGATGCATCTTGTGACATACCTATAGGTTTGGCATGCCATTGTCGACACTGGTTCATTAGATATACTAGCTCGGTCTCCTCTTCTGCTTCCTTGAACACTACTTTCAGCCCTGGCAGTGATGAGCATTGTTTAGTGGCATGATCCCTGGCACACATAGCACATGTTTGAACCATGTCTAATGGACACTCCCATTGGTTGTGCTTCTTTCGACAGCATGGGAAAAAAATGACCAAGTTTTGTTCTACTAAGTCTTGTTTCTGTTTAGCACGTAGGACATCCAACTGCGTCGTGAGGGTGCCCAGGGTGTCTGTCTTGAAATCTTCTAGGAGGTTACTAATTTCCATTCATGTTACACCTCCACTGTGTGGTTTGCTTCCCTTGATCATGGGATCTCGGCTTCCTGCTCCTGTGTGTGTGCTTCCTCGCGAACACTTGATACACAAGCTAATGATTTCATCATAATCTTCTTGAGAAACATCCCATTTACCCATTAAGTTTAGATTTTCTATCCACTATTCTTTCATTCCTTTAATTAAGTTAGCTCTTAGGACTTCTTTTGGTAAGGTGGTGTGTGGAGATCTCTGCAAATTATAATGAAATCGTTCAACGCATTCTTATAGAGTTTCATTATCCTTTGCGTCCATCTTAAAGATTTCATCTTTTAGCTCCCTAGTCTTGCAAAAGTCTTGATATCTTGTGAGCAAGGAAGTCTTCATATCATCCCAAGAATTAATAGTACATCCACCCAAACCCATGAAGCATCTTAAGGGTAATCCTTTCAGAGTAGAAGGGAACAGTTTTAGCTTTTGAGGGTCAGTGGTGTAGTCATACCTTCTATAGAGGACATCAAATTCAAAAAGGAAGGCATCAGGATCCTCTCTAATCCAGAGAAATAGTCTTCATGGGGGCATTAGCCACTTGGTCGACCATGGGGTATTCCAATGTCAAGGTTTGACCTTGAGGTGGTTAATTTTCCATTTGGTCAAATATGTGCCAATATCCTTCAGGGATTTCAGGGGGTGTTTTTTGGGTAAGCGAAGGATTAGCAATCCAGGTTGGTTTTGTAGCACTACCTAGATCTAGAATCACAGGAGATCCTTGTCTCAATAGCTAAATTCCTACCTTAGCAGTTCCACTGGTTTCACCCTCTCCTTCTCTTAAGTTACATGACTTTCCCTCTTATAGAGGATCAGAATGTAAATTTGTTGTAACCTGAAGACTATGTTCAGATCCTCCAATTTCGCTTTGAATCTCAATGCAAGCTTCATATAGTGAGCCTATTGCCTGAGGGATTACAGTAGGAGTTTTTCCAAATATAGCCCGGAATCCTACTCATGCTTGAGACTCTGCTTTTCTTACAATTTTGTCTATAAAGGTCGTTCTCCCAAGGTTCACCGATCCCTTGGATTTTGTGGATTTAGGTGGGGGGGGGGGGGGGGGGGTTATGATATTTTTCTATCTTTCTATTCCTAGTCATTCATAAGAACCTATTCCTATTTAGCCTCTAATCTTTTGCTGAAAAGCGGGCTGGTAAAAAAGCACTTTACTTGCTAGGTACCCAGGTTCTTATCTCCCGTTTTTAAAGCACAATTCTTTTGCAACATGATAATAAAAGGAAATCACTTTGAAACACTCTCCTCGGCAATGGCACCAAAATGTTGGTGCACTAAGATGTCTTTTTATAGGCAATCTTAATTCCTACATTAATTGTCAACCCAAGTAAAGTCTTTTTATTTCAAGAGTGTCAGCACTATATATGCAGTGAACTCAAAGGTTAACTAATAATAAATCGTTGCAATTGCTAATGACTATCTCTTCAAACTCAATCCAAACAATTCTAAAATAAGTAACTCTGAAAGAAATTCATAACATACTTTGCAATTCTACTTAACCTCTTATGAAAGCAAATGAATCTGAATACAACTATAAAGAGTCACACTTGGCAATCTTAAATGGTATTGAAACTAACTCACTGAATCATTAAAGAGAACTATGACAATTGAACAACAAATGATAATTGAACAACAAATCTTAATTGAATAGCAAATGATAATTGAACAACAAATCCTAATTGAACAACAAATGATATCTGAACAACAAATAACTATAGGAACATATTATAGAAAGCAATCAATTCTATCTCTGAAATCTATGATACCATTACTTGGAATGAATCAATGATATAATGCTGAAGCTATCATAACCAATTCAATCAAAAGCATTACTCATATATAATACATGGCTAAATCTGAATCTCGAATGAACAATAAAAGAAAACTGAAGTCGACAATCCTCACAATAATCAAAATGATATTAATCTAACATTAACAAAGAGTAAAGAATAAATGGAAAATATTATAGCACATATGAAGCAGTAGATCTTCTCTTGATTGGGCCCAGAGTCACTAGAAGTCTCTGCTATGAGATACTCAGAAAATAAATATGATTTAAATGCAGTCTTCTTCATTAGAACGGATAACAAAGTTACAACATCACTAAAGTAACAATATTATATGTCTAAAAGAAGAATTATAAACTGTGAATTTATGAACTAGTCATGCAGTTTGCCTTTCGGCCTTATATATAACAATCAGAAAAGTAAATAGATAAAAGCGAATCCTCAGGATCAAGGGATCTTGAGGATTTCACAATACTTGTTTTGATTCTATCATAAAATAGCATTGGTCTGCCCTATCTTCCCTTGTCCCGCCTCGCCTCTGACGTTGCTTGTTTCCTTTATGAGATGTTTTTGCTTTGTCGATTGAACAACTATCCCCCAATTCATGTCTTCTCCACATAAAGATAGTAAAAATTAGTTTTTCCTTCTTAGATTCATCTAATTTGTTACTGATTACTTTTACCCAACTTTAGTTGTGATCTCCTCTACTTTTATCCATAAACAAAGATAATCATGTGAGGATGAGTGCTAAATAAAGCTATTAACAAGGAGAAAACATATCATGTTCTTGACCCAACATTAGTCCTCAAGAGGCAGGCTGGACTATGCATTGTGCAGTTCCAGCAGTCAGTTAGCCTCCTGACAGACTGGACTATGCCTTGCAAAGTTTTGTTAGTCAGTCTCCCAGCCACCTGGTGAAAATTACGCAATCTTTACTACCAGTCATCTAGGTATGTGCATGTCAGTCCTCATATTTGTTTTGGTTTTGAATTGATGAATTTATTTCCATGAGTGTCGCTATGTCTCCGGGTACAGTAGGTGTTCATCTGTCTCTCAGCAGTACATGTAAAATGGCCTCCAAGAGACCAGGTTCAAAGGACACCATTGGAAATGAAACTAGAGATGTAGCTGAACAAGTGTCCCTGAGCTTGACTATTTACGAAGAGACCAAGTTGTTCATGGGCAGAGACATCAAGATGAAATGGAAAGGCATCAACGATACATTCCCAAACACATTTGAGTAAGATCTGGAAGACCGTAGGGTCTATGTCAACATCCACAAGTTTGGCTTGTATCGTATTGCATGTAGGTATTCCTAGTTTCCATGTGCAGATATGATACATTGGATTTTGTTTCACACTGATCTTGAGACAATGATGTTGAGAAGTTTCAACAAGACAAAGATTTCTACCTTTAGGGTGAAGGACTATTAGGAGATGTATCATTTGCTACAATCAATGATCACAATGGAGAAACCCTTCATCGCACGTAGCAATACAAACTCCAGAGATATCTTGAAGAGATGAGTGAAAGAGCCAGCCAAGTTCAAGACAACACACAATCTATTTCGCAAAACAAAGGTACTACGGAATGCATATCAATACTTGGTCATCTTTGCATACTACTTATACAGCCAAGAGAGCATAGAGACCTTCCCATAGACCTGGGTGATTGCGTTGAACCAACTGGCTGGAAAAGGAAGGCCATGCAATTGGTATGACATGTTGGCTCTCAGGTTGAAGAAACAAGTGGAAAAAGCTCGACATCTTCCCAAAGGTCACCAAGCAGAGATATACATGTCCGCTTACATTCTGGATGCAATCTGTGCATGTCAACAATTCCCATGTTTGACGTGGGCATGGACACCTTCAGGAAATTTTGTGCATAATTATTTTAGATTTTTCTCCAAATGTAGCTTCTGCAGAGTCATAACATAGTTGTTAGACCACTTTGTTACCCTGGTGTACAAAATTATATTTGAGCAGGATCCACATTGCATGTCACAGGCAATCATGGAGGCATTGATCGACATAGTAGATTGGTATGCCTCACCTTTTGGTACCTTCATACAAATGTATAGTGCGGAGAAGCCTCTGCATGTTTTACCAAGGTTCACCATGGACAATCTTGTCATGCAAGAAGTGTCGTATCACATCTCAATAGGGTTGTTAGCTAGATTACACACGAAGAAGAAGGCACCTTGGCCCACTCTTCCTTTGTGGATAGGGTTGTATGATATACAGAATCTCAAACCTACTGATGCTGAGATAGAGAAATTCAAGAGATTCACTTTCAACACCAAAATTTTCAACTCGTATGACCCGCATTGCTTTGTAAAGGACCACTGAGTGAGAGTGCAATTTCTGTCGATCCATGGGGCTTGTCATTGGCCTAAAGAAGACCCATGGAGATATTGTCACAGCTTCTCCGAGATCAATGATCTGGTCGGCATAGCTATGGAATGGTTAGTAAAGCAGCGTGAAGCAGGCTCCTAGAGAGCACCGTCATCAGTAGCATCAGAGGGTAGCAGACCTGCGCATGAGAGAGGCTTGAGAAATATTGTCGATATCACAAAGGTAGAACAAAGCCACAAGTTCAAAGAAAATCCACATGTGATGAAAGAAGCTCTAGATATTGAGGCTAAGAGGTGACAACACAACAAGAGGAATGTACAAAGGCAAAGAGATAAATAGAGGATGGGGGAAACAAAAAATGAGTTGCAAGAGTTTAAGCAACAACTCTAGCAAGAACAGGAGTTCCACAAAAGAGAGAAGGAAGCGTAGCAGGGAAAAACACAGTAGGAGGCGGAACATGTACAAATCAAAAAAATTGTGCCCATACAGGTTATAGATTATTCGAGAAGCTAGCATACAGCAGACATAGTGAACAGTCACAAGAGCAAGACTTAGCTCAAGAGGTTGAACAGATGCTAGAGAAGATGGATATGGATGTGGTGTAGCCATAGTTAGATCAGGATATAGACCTCATACCGCATAACCAAAAGGTCACCCAACAAACTTCACTAGATATAGAAGCAGAGCAAGTCTTAAGCAAGTAAGGAGACACAAAGATCCTTGAAGATAATCTAGAGGTAGAGATGCACCACATACCTTTCGACGAGTCACAAAACAGAGTCGTGCAGTCGCAAAGAGTGCCTACTCTAGATGTCCACACATCTCCTGCACATTTTGAAGAATGAGTGATCATATCTGATGTGCCCAAGCATCCAACAGCATTAGCCGATGCTACCAAAGCATATGCGTAAGCCACTAGCTCGAGTGTTCGATTCTTGATAGCAGAAAATGAGTGAATGGCTAAGGAATTATAGGCAGCCAAGCAGGGAGGAGAACAGGTTATATCATCTGCCAGAGCAGAGTTGAAGAGTGCAATATTGGATGAATTATATCCCTCAAAACAGTCATGCAGATGTTGTATTATAGATTCGGGACCATGCATAAGGAAGTTGTCCATATCAATGGTTGGCAATAGTGTTGTCCTAGGACAACACAAATCTTGTCAAATTTTCACACTGTTACTGATCACATGTAGAAATGGATAATGAGGTACAAAGGAGCCCCATTTCCTTTGAAATGATGAACCCAAAGGTAGTAGAGTTGAAATCATGCATCCAGAGTCAGATCTAGAACTATGAGGAAATCCCACATCTCATCTCCAGTTTCCAAGCTTTGCATGCATGGATTTTTAGAAGCATGGATGTCATTGTGCATATGCATATGATCCCATCTATTGGCATAGTCACCAAGGTGAAATAAAAAAACCGAGTCCGAACGGAGTTGGACATGTACTTTAATGAGTTGATGTGTGTAGCCACTAGTGCGGAATTGAAAATCAGTGCAGACACTATGCATCAATATATTGCTAGTTCGGATACACTGAAGAATATGATGCGCATGCTGTCAGACAATTTGGATAGAGGTGTCAGATCATTGTACCCAGATGCAATGGAAGGAAGATTTTTCTTTCAACAAGATGTGACCATTGAACACATGGACATGTTATTGGGAAATCTAGTGTCCATTCAGAGTTGCTAGTCCCACTAAGACGGGTAGCTATCTTAGAAACAAACAAACTGAAGTTACTTTCGTTTTCCTTTATGAGAAGTATATAGGAGAGAAGCAGAGAATACCAACCTCAATCTCGCTTGGTTCCTTGCTTGTTCCCTCTCCCCTTTGACAGATCTTTGCTGCTCCTTCCTTTCTTACCCCACTTCAAAGAGCACCTGTAAATTCAAAGCAGCATAATACCTTCAAAGTACAGAGATCTACAATCATAAACAATATAGGACTAGATACATATTGACCACACAAATGCATATATCATCAAACATACAAGAATGTGGAGGAAAACTTAAATATCTTTATTGATAGAAAGAGTATAGGAGAGGATTACAACCCATTGATCTGACCCAGCGTCATCCTCCTAGCATGAAATCCCTTCTTCACCTCATGAAAAGCTTAGATCACCCAACACTATGATCTTCCACCAAGAAACCAACAACACTTCCTTATAAGATACAAAATTCCAGCCTCGAGATCTCTGTGATGAGGAATCCATATCTAGATGTTTGCAGGGGGGTGAGTAAGCTTCTGGGATTTTGATTAGTGTCCTCTCTCTGATAGTTCTTGATTCCACTTGGAGATTCATGATCTCTTACTCATCCCTGGGCGAATTCAGAGAGGCAAGTGTCACAGGAGAAGTTTCTGGAAGATTCCATGATCATCCACCTTGCAAACTATCTCTGCCATTTGTCTACTCTCGCCCATTGCACCCTACAGAAGGGATTTTCAGTATGCATCGCAGTTTTTGCATGTGGCAGGTGAGATGCATCACACGTTAGCACTGAGCAGTCTATATGGTCTAGTTTTGACTAGTTTTAAGAAAGTTTTCCATGGAGAACTTTGGGAGATGATGTAATCAGCTGACCTTGTTCCTTTAGGGTATGAAACAACACTTTTAGGGACTCATAAGCCCTTGGTTTATGGACATATATGATTGGGGTTGCAGTGCCCAAATATGTCTATAACAGTTGCCCCCTAAAGTATGAGGTCATAAATCTTTTAATGTCGGGTGAAATGCTTTATCATGAGGATCCGAGGTTTTTCGAACTAGAAGGAAAGCTATAATAAGATACAATACAATACATTATCTTCATAATATTTTCATCATCTAGATGAGGCGGGCATTCCCATGCTCAGCTTTGTAAATTCATTTTCATGTACATAGGATAGACAACTGTCTGTGTGGCAGACTGATGATTCTGATAGAGCCGTCATCCTTAGATTTGGATGATCATCTGTGCAGCAATGATATACATTTGATGTCTTTATTTTCCTAAATATATCACAGCCCAGATGGATGAAACTAGATTCGGGGTCTTCAAACTTTTCAATTTTTGCCCGAAGTACAAGTCGATCCATATGAAAAGATGTTCTGGAGTCGAACATGGAAAGACATTCCCTGATTACCAGCCAATGATGTAAGATGTTAAGAGGCGCAAGAGGAATCACCGATAATGATGATGACCCTCAAGGTATAATAGTACAATTCACATGGTGTGAAAATTGGACTTAGCGTTGAACACCACAAAAAATCTTTCGGTTGAATGCCATTGATGTAAACCTGTCACCGGAAGTGAGAAACTTTCCATTGAGGCATGCAAGCTTCAAAGTACTGAAAGGGTTGTTCCTAGGTCGACTTCTCAGATAATGAGCTATCGTCGAGAAGAAGTGACCCATTGTATGAGGGCCTTAATTAGTCCCAAATCTACGACACAGAATGGAGCAAATGATTTTGTGGAGGTGAAAACGATCTGATGATACATGGTTCAGGGTGGCGGTCATGAAAGAATGAAGGGTGAAGGTATTGCAGCGGATGAGACACAAGTTGGGTTGGTGAATTCTCTGAGCGACTTCTCTTGAACATATCGGTGACACTGAAATGGATTGGTAGCAATAACCCCAAAAATGGACGGTACGTGGACCAATGGTAATATGACTTGGTGAACGGAATAACCCAACCCGACTCAATCATGGTGATGGAGTGAAAGTGTCATGTTCAAGAGCGACATGCCTACCAATAAAGTTTCTTCAAGTTTCTCTTCCCATTTTTCCCCAGTCATTGCTGACCAGTACCTCTTTATTTTTGTCAAGCTTGAGGAGGATAACATATGCTTGTTCTATAATTTGCCCTTCAGGCAAACCCATCGCTATGTTTTAACGAGCCTAGCAACAGTTAAACTCGTTCTTGTCTGCATGGACAAGTTTGTCGCTATTGGTTTTAACGAGTTTAATGACAAATATAACTCGATCCTTTTTCAATTTTAGAGAGTATGAAAAGGGATGGAAAGGAAACTCCAGTAATCCTTTTTCGACATATAATCCCTTAAGTCCGAAAAAGTATAAAATAATACGAAAGGGATGAATTTTTGATAGTTTTAACGAGCCGAACAAGACAAGCGCTCGATCTTTTTGTGTGATAATCCCTCAGGTCCAAAAAGATTAAAATCTAGAGGAGGGATAGCACTTCCGATAGCTTTAACAAGCTGGAGAGGCCAATTTCTCGGTGATATTTTCATATTTTACGAGTCAGATGAAAAGAGCTTAAATGAGACTCGTTTTGTGAGGAAAGAGTGATATTTTCGAGTAGCAGCTCGTTCCAGTTAAGGTTTGGAATTTTCCAATCATGGTAGTGTAAAGAGTATGGTTAACAGAATCACTTGTCGCAGTTGTTCCTCAAAAGCGTAAACCTTCAAATGGAGGCATATGATCAGCTAAAATAGAGTGAAGGTGATGGTAAGAACACGACCAAGGCTCAAAATTTGATGATAATGCATTCGCAATGGTTATTTACTGGAGATTGGTTCATTTTTTAATGAGCTTAAACTCTAGTGGAACATATGCTCATTGCTTAGGTTTAATTGTTAACGAGCTTGAACTTTGCATAAAACTGCTCGTGCTAGTCGTATAATAAGGATGTATCATCGATAGGTTCAATTTTTAGGGAACTTGCACCATTCAAAACTTTTCTCTGAATCCTTTCTTTATGTAAGCTAAGAACGACCAATCCTACAAGTTTAAAGGATTGAGAATCTACAAACTAAGAAAATAAATGGTCGCTTTTCCCTTTCCATGCGAAAAGGTTTGCATGCCCCCAAGTATAATGAAGTAGAGTTTCCAGGTTACCCTTCAATTTTTAGACAAAACATTTGTTATATAAGGAAAGGCCTACCTTTTAACGTACAAAGTAGAGTTTCCAGGTTACCCTTCAATTTGCAAACAAAGCATTTGCTCTCTCAGGAAAGGCATACCTTTTGATGGAGGTATCTTATTCCAGTCTAATCCCATTTTCCTAAATGGATGGGTGTGTCAAACTAGTCATATTCCTACGCGGAAAACCACCTTATACCCGGGGTTCTTCTGCCGAAGCAAACTAGGGTGCATGCCCCCTGGGTTTTAGTCACAACCACCGAATTACTCGCGTTTGTCAGGTGGACAGACTGGAGATTGATGAGACATTCCTTGCATGAAAAGACTAATTAGGGATGGCATTTGACTATTATCTATGTGTGAGCTGGGGAATGAAAGCTGGTCTACAAGCTGGACCACTCTGCCTTCATGCAGAAAACACATTACTCGAAAGAGTGAGGAGACAATGGTTCCCATGCTATAAATGTAGTCATGCCCAAGGAGTAGATTGTAATCTAGAGGTCCTTGGACTACCATTAAGTTCAGATAAACTGTTTTCCCTCTGAAAGTTATAGGAAAATTTGGAAGGATCCCTAACAGTCAACTAGTTCCTTTGTCGAAGCCTGTCAGATTTCGCATCTCAGGCAGAAGCAATGGTGAACCGATCGCTTTCCAAGAAGTTGAGGAAAGAATACTCACAAAATACCCTTCATCTATGATAGTACCGACCATGACCATTCTGTAAGATTGTACAATGATTCAGAATGGTACATTAGACAGTAGATGGGGTCTGCCTAGTAGATTCCAATCAAAGGAAATGACTAGGTTTCTCAGAGGTGGGACCGAATAAATGGCCGGATATGAATCTGAAGAACTTCCTTCCTGTGATAAAGGAACAGGTAGATTGCCCCGTTCATCAGAGTCTATGTTTACAAAAAGAATTTGAACGGTGTTGTTCTCATTCTCTTCAGTGATTGTATCATCTGAAGATGGACCCTCTGAAGACAAGACTGGGTCGACTGCCATCTCAACTTGATGACTTTGGTCCGGTGTGGACTCAGAGGGTTTATCTTCAATGATAGATGCTTCGACCGACCACAAAGGTGTGCCAGTCAAATTTTCAACTAGCGATGGACTCGACAAGAGTTTCTTATACCCAGGAGGAAGTCGTAGAGGTGAAGCAGGACAGTTATCCAAGACTCTTTTAGCTTCGTCCATGAAGGGACAATGGTGGATTGCATGATCACCTTCACACAGTCTACAAGGAAATTTATATTTTCCTTTCTATCCAGAGACTTTGTTTTCACTAGTTGGCAGTGTACTCTCAACATGATTGTCAGAGGTTGATGACACTGGATTGTGAAAACGAGGAGACCAATCCCTTAAGATCTAAGGGATGCAAGGACAATCTCAATGATAGTGATCTCCTTTGCAAATGACACATGGAGATTTAGGTTTGGATGGTGTAGTGTGTGGATTTTCGCTAGATGATGCATGGTTGCCCCTTTTTTCCTTTGGCTCCTTCTTCTTCTTCTTCTTCTGCTTCTCCTTCCCTTTCTTCTTCTTCTCAATTACTTGGTTTTTAGCTTTACCAGCTTCACCAAGCAAAGAGGAAGGAGGGGAGGGAGAAACAAACGAAGCAGAAGGTTGGGGGCTAACTCTAGTATCATCTAGTTGTTGACTTGATTGTTCAAGAATCATGGTGCTTTGAATGACAGAGGTCGAGAAGAGCCATATTGGCAAGCTGATTGTCAGTCCTCGAAGGGATAATGTGGCCATATGAGGTGCACCAACATCTCCCCAAGAGGAGAAAGGACTAGGATTTCCCCCAAGGGGAAATCCTTGGTTGGTGGACTCCATTTTCTCAACCTAAGACCAACGAGGGAATAGTGATGTTATTCGGATTAAAATAAATTTTATGACGCTTTGACACAACTTCCTTTTTCAATTTTTAAGAGTCGAGAAAAAGCTAAAGATGGCTCTAGTCGGCTTCGATTTTTAATGAGCCTGAAGTGACAAGTGCTCAGATGCACCTTTTCCTTTAAAGAGTCTAAAAAGGAACGAAAGAGACTACTCTAGAAATATAGATAGAGGGATTACCAAACCAATCAAAAGACTGCAAAATACTTTTTACAGTAAGGCCATGAATCTTCCCGAATGTTGTGTTCAATGCATTACAATCGATAGGGTGGCAAACACGGCTTCCTAAGGATAAAGGATATATCCTATTGTAGTCTCCCAATATATACTCGACGGTATGTGGAAGCACAAGTCCGTACTAGCACTTGTCTTCTCAAAGAGGAGGAATCACCCAACCTACAATGAAAGCGATAGTTACTAGGCTTTACAACACTGGAATACGTCTCTAGCCTAGACTTCTAAATGTTGTGCGTTAGGTTCCAAAGCATTTTTATGTTCATTGACTTTATTTTATAGTTGATCTTTCTTAAGAAGTTTTCCTTTAAGGTTCACTGCGTGATGTAGATATACAATTCCTAAAATGCAATCTAAGATGATAAACAGTCGTTTATTCTTCTTTTTGCAATGAAAATCCTAGCTACTAAGGAAAGAGAAGCGAGATTCTTTCAACATAGAGCAGAGAGCACACACTAGATGCACTATCCTCAATCAAAATCAACAAGAAGTCTAAATGAAAATGCACATGAATGTATTTGTTTTCCGCTTTCTTAATGTGTGAATGACAAAAAGAATGCTAAGTACAAATTTGAATTTCTTTTCAAAGCGACACTACTAACAATTTTCTCTTCAAAAGGCGAAAGGAAGATAATGACAACACTTTGCGATTTTGAATTGAAAACTGCTTTTGACACTTGAAAAACTATTAATTCAAATCAAATACAAGAGTAATAATTTAATCGACCATCAACAATAGTAGGATTCTTTTCTTTGACTGAAAACGACACTTGTAACACTTCCAAATCAAAAGACGACAGTTCGATAAGCTACTTCTTTGTAAAAGAGAACTGTAAATGGCGAACAATACATAAAAACATTCACAATTATTTGTACAATGGAGGCCAAATAATCCAAAGGAAGGGAGCTTCCATAGTGGTATACTGATCACAAACAACAAAACTCATGAATAAAGCTGAAGAGAGCGAAGAAAAAAACCAAAATCTGGAGGCAGAAACAGTGTTATCTAATCATTGCACCTGTAACACAGGGAAACAGGGATGCATCTCACCTACTGCACATGGGAGGTGCGATGCATCCAGATTGTGAAGAGGAGAAGGAGCGATCCATCCAGATTGCCAAGAGGAGAAGGTGCGATGGTCTAGGGATGAGACTTCAACTTGGTTTTTGGTCACAGTTTGCAGCTTAGTTCAGGGATTTAGGCTGAGCTAATGATAGTCAGTAAATGAAAATCATAGGGGCTGATCTAATGAGGTTACTTGAGCCACCACTAGGGAAGTTACGATGTTTGCAAATCAATTGTTCAGTTTATAAACAAAACCTGGAGATGGACTGAAGCCGCATTGATCTACTTTGCACTTGCATAGCAAATGCAGTTCGAAGGCTAGCTGGCTTAACTTCAGGCTTTGTCTGTAGTTTATA
The DNA here is from genome assembly GCA_000404065.3 of Pinus taeda. Taxonomy (NCBI): domain Eukaryota; kingdom Viridiplantae; phylum Streptophyta; class Pinopsida; order Pinales; family Pinaceae; genus Pinus; species Pinus taeda. The sequence continues at coordinate 82,149 of APFE030610330.1, forward strand.
AAGCAAACAAATATAGATAAGCAAACAAGCTATTCACTCCCCAGTGGAGTCGCCATTTTGTTATCAGGAAATCTAGTGTCCATTCAGAGCTGCTAGTCCCAATAAGACAGGTAGCTATCTTAGAAACAAACAAACTAAAGTTACTTTCATTTTCCTTTATGAGAAGTAGATAGGAGAGAAGCAAAGAATACCAACCCCTATAATAGATCTTTGCCGCTCCTTCCTTTCTTACCCCGCTTCAAAGAGCACCTATAAAGTCAAAGCAACATAATACCTTCAAAGTACAGAGATCTACAATCATAAACAATATAGGACCAGATATATATTTACCACACAAATGCATATATCATCAAACATACAAGAATGTGGAGGAAAACTTAAATAGCTTTATTGATAGAAGGAGTAGAAGAGAGGATTACAACCCATTGATCTGACCCAACATCATCCTCCCAGCATGAAAGCCCTTCTTCACCTCATGAAAAGCTTAGATCACCCAACACTATGATCTTCCACGAAGAAACCAACAACACTTCCTTATAAGATACAAACTTCCAGCCTCTGGATCTCTGGGATGAGGGATCCATATATAGATTTTTGTAGGGGGGTGAGTCAACTTTTGGGATTTTGATTAGTGTCCTCTCTCTGATAGTTTTTGATTCCACTTGGAGATTCATGATCTCGTACTCATCCCTGGGTGAATTCAGAGAGGCAAGTGTCACAGGAGAAGTTTCTGGAAGGTTCCATGATCATCAACCTTGCAAACTATCTCTGCCGTTTGCCTACTCTCGCCCATCGCACCCTACAAAAGGGATTTTTAGTATGCATCTCACCCTTAGCATTGAGCAGTTAGTATGGTCTAGTTTTAACTAGTTCTGAGCAGTTTTCCATGGAGAACTTCTGGGAGATGATGTAATCAGCTGACCTTGTTCCTTTAGGGTATGAGACAACACTTTTAGGGACTCAGAAGCCCTTGGTTTATGGACATATATGATTGGGGTTGCAGTGCCCAAATATGTCTATAACAGGACACCATCACGAACTACCAAGCTTGGCATCAGTTCGGCTCTATCGATCATCGTGAGGATGTCAAAGAGTTGGTCTTCTCGCAACTGTCTGAGTCTTAGTTATATCTTGCGTGGCTTCCTTAAACCTATTTTGTCTAACACGGATATAGGTGTATATTGTAATGTACATCTTATAAAAAGTGAAAGACCAAGTGTCAATGGTCAAGTGTAACAGTCATGTAGTAGTTGAAGAGTCATCAGGGTAGGTGAAGAGTTTCAAAAGGGAATGTCAAGGGTCAACCCACAATTTGCTATTTATAGAACCTCATAACTCATTGTAAGGGCATTTTGGAGACAAGCTTCCTATAGGTGTATCTTAGATAAAGCTTCGAGTGTATTGTAACGAGCCTTGGCTTCTCCATAGTGTAGAGCTAGTATATCTCTTTGGAGGAGCATGCGGTAGTGATTGTAATGTTCTTTTGTTGGAACTAGTGGTTGGTCATGGTTGTACTATATGATTGGATCTTTCACTCTTAATATAATAGAACCAACATGTTTCATGCATATTTTATTATTGTATTTTAGTTGTCTTAATTACTCTAATGATATATATAGTTGTTTTCTTACACATGTATGTATGGACTCTTTCTATATATGTATGTATGAATCTTGTTGAGATGTGTTGTTGGTTTAACCATCACTTTGGATTGCTGGTTCACTTGCCTTCCAGTTGGTAATATATCTTTACTCATTTGTTCCCTTCCAAGTTGCGTGTTCCCACAGGTTTCCAAGGGGTAGACTCATTCCACTTTTCGTGTGTTAGAAACCTTCATGCTCCTTCCTCGCTTGTTGTGATAGTCACACCCTTGCTACCAACAAGGACATACTACTTGCCTCTGCACACAACTGTGGTCAACGCGATATTGCATGACCCACTACTAGGACACCTACACCAGATGGTCTAAGGTCTAGTTGGGACTTCTAACTGGAGAGATTGCCTGACATGTTCGTGGGTCCAACACCATCAACATTTCTGGTGCTAGAAGGAGGGCTAGATGACAAGTTGTGTCCTCTCATCCTATTTTGAATCATCGCATCTTTGTCATGGATACTGTTAGACTCATCCTTCCACGATGTTTGTCCTATGATGGACATCTCGACATCACGAGGGAATTTTTTGATCTCTTGTCGGAATTCACATATGATGGTGAAGGCGAAGTGACCTGGCCTGGGTATTTACAATACTTCTATGCATTTATTGATGATGTAGAAGACTTCTCTAATGAAGAAGCCAACTTTTTTCTTTCATGCACACTTCGCGAATCCCCACAATGATGGTGTAGTAGCCTACCACACAACAACATGCACTCACTTGAGCAGTTCTGAGATCTCATTGAATCTACTTTCCATCATTTTGATCTGGGGCCTCTTAACAAAAAACTGTTAAAACAATAGAAGACTCCTCAGGAATCACCTATTGATTTTTGGAAGTGCTTCTGTGTATTGCAGTTTGAAGCTCCAAAAAGACAGATGAAGTTTCAATATCTGTGGGACAAATTTGAATACTATATTAACAAAACAGTAAATCCCAAGATGAAGTTGAAGTTCAAACCTTGCTCAACATACTTGGATGATGGAGCTGTGCAATCATAGGCAGACATAGTCACTATCACAAGTGAATGCCTGTTGTCCCCTCATCAAACAACTTCACCACCACAGAGTGATGTGGAAGAACATGCACCCACATTGTTCAACTGCCACATCCTCCAAACATCACCTCTCTCAATTTTTGCGTATATTGGGTTGCGAAGCCCATGGGTTGTCACATGCCTTTGTTACCTCAGCCTCCGTCTTCATGTTTTTCTCATCCTCCAGATTGCACTACCTTGTGTTCTTCCGTTCGAGGCTCTACACCTGTTGTGAATGAGGATCAAGCCATCGATGGATTTGGTGTTGCACAACCAACCTGCATTATCATTTATGATGAGTATGACTAGGAACCTGAACATCAACTTGCAGTGAAGGATTATCTCCTTCTGTCATCGCCTCCTCCGCTTTTTCCTGACATCTTCAGTGATTCTACTATCTTTGATTTTCCTTGTGTAAATCCGCCAATGGATGCACCCATTGTTCATCATTCATAGAACACATTGGATGTCATTCCATCATCCCACAGCAGAGAGGAAAAATGCTTCATTGACAATCCACTTCACTTTTCATCTACGTTTTTCAGAAATGCAGAGGGTGAACATTCTTGCTTCTCATCTACCCCTCTATTTCATTTATCTGATCATGAGGATGCCGACGAAATCATTGATTTTTCTAATCATGGTTTTCGTGATCCATTCACTCCTATATTGGACATGATGTTGATTCTATCACTATTGATTTTTCAAAGCCACCTGTTTATGATAATGTATCTGTCAACAAAGTTGAAACCCTGCAAACTGTCAAGGCACTTTAGCCCAAGCTGACGGTTATGTCAAGCCTTTGCTGTCCTGAGGTTGGTTTCACTTCTGGCTAGGAAATTGTTGAAATACTTGAGGCTCCTCATCACTCATCTATATGCATTGAAGGTCAATCCCACATGTAGATTTCACTTCCTCCACATGAAGTACATGATCCCATCGCTCATGCACTGGAGGAATATTGCACAACAAACACACGTGCACAATGCAAGTTGTCTTTGTGTATCTCGTTTGCTTGCATGTCACAGTCAAGAGAATGTGTATGTACAATATATTCACACAAAACACCATGGTAAGTCCACAGATTGCATGTCATGCACTTACACTCATTTATGTTATGTGAACGCACTTAAACTCAAAGTGTGTTTATCTTCATTGTTATATCTATCTTGTTTGCTAGTCCACGCAACTGCACTGTTCATGAACCATGCCTTCACCAGCATGGGTTGACCATTGCATTGGTGGCTGCGTTCGAAATATCACTTCACGTGATCAGGCCCATGCACCGTTAGCTTGGGAGTAGGAGTAGTGTTTTCTTCTTGTCGTGTTTGCTTGCATGCATGTTTTCTTCTTGCCTTGTGTTTCTGTTTGCTTTCTTTCTTTTTTTCTTACTCTCTTTTCTTTCACATTTGCTTATGCTCTTCTCTCTTTTAGTTGTGTGTTTTCTTGTTTACATTTGTATGTTAGTTTAGCATGAAACCGTGTGCGTCTCTTGAAACAAGGGATGGTAAAGTGTAAGAGGACTTGCGCAGATATCAATACTTGGTTATCTATCATCACGTCTCCTTATGTAGAACTTGTTATCTTCATTCCATGATACACCAATGGAAAATATGTGTTGTTCAAAGTGAACCTTGATGAAAACACAATGCCTGCATGGTAACTAGTATCACCTACTCTAGTCAGTTGTTTTGGGTTAACCCTTGTCAGCTTAGTCAAGTAGAGTAAGGTGAGGGGGAAAAAATTAACAAGTATGTCAAAGGTATATAGAAAATAATTCTCTAAAGGAACAATCTCTTCTACTCTAAATAAGTCAGGATCCCTCTTCTACCTCTGAAATGAATAAGTGTTATGCATAGTTATGTAAAATGAAAAATGAAAAAATAAAAATGTGAAAATTTTTGAAAAATGAAAAATGAATAAGGTGAAAGAAGAGAAAGGCTTCCTATGTAGAGAGGTGATGCAAGTAACTCTACCGAGGTACTAACCAGGCTCGCTCGCAACGGAGAGATGCTTGTGCTCCTATGTGGCCCCGTCAAGGTACTGCCAGGCTTGCTCGTAGTGGAGCAACACCAGAGATGAAACTTAAACTCTGACTATCATATTAGTTGTGTATTAATATACCCCTCATCCCAATTGAAACAACTAGGTTGAATTGGCTTGGAATGTGTGCTGATTGACCAATAGCATAGTAGATGCTACATCTTTCAATCAAGTTAGTGTGGGAGTTAAGATGATCAGAGAACTGAATAATACTTCCAGAGGTGTTAGAATTGCTTTTCATGAAACAAGTTCCACGCAGAGAGCTAGATTTCTACCAGTGTGTCACCAAGTGTTCTAGCGGCTACAACCACCATCCAAAATTTTTCCTTAGCTTCATTTTGGAGCCTCCCTACCAGCCATCCTTAGCAGCACGTCTTGCACCATCAAGTACATAGGCTTAAACTGAGTTTTAGTGGCTTGCCAGCCTGGGCATGTCAACTTTCTTGTCTCCCATCATAGGCTGCCATTCTGGACTTAGGTAATTTCTGGTTAAGGCATTCACTTAGAAAATTGTGCAATTTTATAAGGGAAACAAACTTCCTCCAGAAATTGCACAATCTTGTTGGGCTACCTATTGAGCTCGAGAATTCCGCAATATAGCTAGGCAAGCCTCCCTCAGAAAATTGCGCAATTCATCCCGACACTGGGCTTCAGCCTAGAAATTGCACAATTTTGGGAGGCAGTGAGCTACTAACCCTAGAAATTGTGCAATGCTTAAGGGATAGCCAGGCCTTCTCAGCCCAAAAACTGCACAAATCCCTTTCCTAGACTTGTAGACTATTGCATGTGTCTTCAGGTTAACCAGTTCCCTATGGGACTGAGCAATCCTAATTTGCATGCATTTGTTACTTTTCCCAAAATAGAAAAAAGCAACATGCAAAAAGCATCCCTAGATTTTAGGGATATATTTTTAGCAACTGGAGGTTATAAGAAAAGATCATTTTAGAAACTTCCTTCCAAGTGTCTCCTTTTTCAAGATTCGTGACATGCATGTCATAAGCCTCACACTTATTTATTCAACGTTGCAGATCTCCTTCCTCACATTGATCTTGCAACACTGACATCCCACAACACATCTAGTAGTCTTCGGTACATTAAGCTCAGTTGTTTCAGGGTAAGTCTAACTTTCATGTCATTTGCTGATTTTCTATCACTTTTCATATTTCGCTTTGTATGAATGTTGTTTTACTCATTTCATTGAATGTCTTTTGTCATTTTAATATATATTAGCTTGTAGAAGCACCGTTTCATTTTTTATTTGCATCTCACCGTTGTCGCATGCATGACATTGTTTTTAAATGAAAGTCATCGTCACAGCGACTCATTTCACACACATGCATCTGTTGCCATTTTCTAAATCTTGCATTCATTGTTTACATGCCTGATCATTCACTTTTTCTTACAGTCATTCTCTTCATGCATCCAAACCCTTTCATGTTTTCAGTTGCCCATTGGTGGGTCGGGGCTGTCTTAGCCTAGAGCTTGCCTTGCCTGGACAGAAATGCGCATTTATGGAAGTGAATGATCTACCTTCCCTTCAGAAATTGTGTAAATATGGCCCAACACTAGTCTCTAGGCTTGCATTACACAATTCAGGGAGAAAGCACCCTATTGACCCCGAAAATTGTGCAATGCAGTCTCTTAGCATGCATGCCCTTACTAGCTAAAATTGTGCATTGTGCGGTTTCAGTCCTCAGCAGGTAGGATGGACTATTCATTATGCAATTCCAGTAGTCAATCAACCTCTTGACATCCTGGACTGTGCCTTGAGCAGTTTTGGCAGTTAGCCTCCCAGCCTCCCGGTGAAAATTATGCAATCTTTACTCCCAGTCACTCAGGTATGTTGAATGTCAATCATCAGATTTGTTTTGGTTTTCAATTGACAGATTTCCTGTGATGAGTGTCACTATGTCTTGAGGTATAGAAAGTGTTTGTCTATCTCTCATAAGTATAGGTACAATGGCCTCCAAGAGAGAAATGTCAAAGGACACCGATGGAAGTGAAACTAGAGATGCAGTTGAACAAATGTCTATGAGCTTGCTCATTTATGAAGACACCAAGTTGGTCATAGACATAGATATCAAGATGAAATGGTAAGACATCAATGATACATTCTCAGGAACATTTTAGGAAGATCTGGAAGATCGTAGGGTCTATGTCAACATCCAAAATTCTGGCTTGTACTAGATTGCAAGCAGGTATCCTGCATTTCCACATGTGGACATGATACATAGGATTGTCTCGCACACTGATCCTAAAACAATGATGTTGAGTAGTGTCAGTAGGAAAAATCTTGCTACCTTTAGGGTAAAGAAATATCAGGAGATGTATCACTTGCCACAGTGGTGATCACAATGGGGAAACCCTTCCACACACGCAACAATGCAAACTCCATAGATACCTTAAAGGGTTGGGTGAAAGAGCAAGCCAAGTTCAGGACAACACTTAGTTTGGTTTACAAGACGAAGACACTATGGAAGGCATATCAGTACTTGGTCATATTTTCATGTTGCTTATACGGCCAAGAGAGGACAAAGACCTTCCCGCAGAGTTGGGTGATTGCATTGGTCCAACTGGCCAATGAAGAAAGGCCATGCAATTGGCCTGACATGTTGGGTCTCAGGTTGAAGGAATAGGTGACAGAAGGCCAAAATCCACACAAAGGTAAGCATGTAGAGATATACATGTCTACTTACATTCTGGATGCAATCTGTGCACGTCATCATTTCCCAGGTTTGAAGTGGGCATGGACACCTTCAGAAACATTTGTGAACACTTATTGCAGATTGTTCTCTAAATGCAGCTTCCGCGAAGTCATCACATAGTTGTTAGACCACTTTGTCACCCCGGTGTACAAAATGATATTTGAGCAGGATCCACCTTGCATGTTGCAGGTAGCGATGGAGGCATTGATCGACATAGCAGATTTTTATTCCTCACCTCTTGGCACCTTCATATGGATGTATAGCATAGAGAACCCTCTGCATGTTTTACCGAGGTTTTCCATGGACAAGTGCTTCATGTAAGAAGATTTGTATCACATGTCAATAGGGTTGTCAGCTAGACTGCACAGGAAGAAAAAGGCACATTGGACTGCTCTTCCTTTGTGGATCGGGTTTTACGAGATACGAAATCTTAACAAAATTGATGCTGAGACAGAGGAGTTCAAGAGGTTCACTTTCAGCACCAGAAATTTGAATCCATATGACCCGCATTGCTTTGTAAAGGACCAGTGTGTGGGAGTGCAATTTTTGTGGATCCACAGGGAGTGTCATTGGCCTGAAGAAGACCCATGGAGATATTGTCGCAACTTCTCCAGGCTCAATGAACCGGCCAGCATAGTTGTGGAATGGTTAGCAAAGCAGTGTGAAGCAGCATCCCAGAGAGAACCATCATCAACAACATTAGAGGGTAGCAGAATTATGCATGACAGAGGCAAGAGAAAGGTTATCGATAACAAAGAGGTAGAACAAAGCCACAAGTTCAAAGCAGATCCACTTGTGATGAAAGAAATTTTGGAGATTGAAGCTAAGGGGTGACAACACGACAAGAGGAATGCTTAAAGGAAAATAGATAAATGGAGGATGGAGGAAATAGAAAAGGAGTTGCAAGAGTTGAAGCAACAACTCTAGGAAAAACATGATCTATGCAAAAGAGAAAAGGAAACATAGTAGGGAAAAACACAATAGGAGGCGCATAATGCACATATCTACGAAACTACGCCCATAGAGGTTATAGACTCATCTGAGCATATGACATAGAGAAAATAGGGTGGAAAGTTGCATGAGTAGTACTTAGCTCAAGAGATTGAAAAAATGCTTGAGAAGATCGATATGGATGTGGTGCAGCCATAGTTAGATCAAGATACAGACCTCATGGCTCATAACCAAGTGGTCACCGCAACGGCTTCACTAGATCTGGAAGCATAGCAAGTCCCAAGCGATCAAGGAGACAAAGAGATCCTTGATGAGAATTCGGAGGCAGAGATGCACAAGATATCTTTTGATGAGCCTCAACACATAGTTGTGTAGTCGCACAAAATGCCTACTCCAGATGTCCACACATCTCTTGCACAGTTTGAAGAACAAGTGATTGTATCTAATGTGCACAAGCATCGAGTAGCATTGGATGATGCTACTAGATCATATGTCGAAGCCACCAGCTCAAGTGTTCGATTCTTGATTGTAGAAAATGAGCGAATGTCTAAGGAATTACAAGTGGCAAAGAAGGGAGGAGAATAGGTTACATCATCCACCAGAGCATAGTTGAAGAGAGCGATATTGGATGAATTATCATCCCTCGAAACAACCATGCATATGTTGTATTCCAGCACCATACATTAGGGAGTTGTCCATCTCAACAGTTGGCAACAACATTGTGCTAGGAGAGCACACATCTTGTCAAATCTACACACTGTTGTTGACCACATGCATACATGGACAATGAGGTACAAAGGAGTCCCTTCACATTTTCCAAAGATGATGAAGCTAAAGGCGGTAGAGTTGAAGGCATGCATTCAAAGTTAGATACGGAACTATGAGGAACTCTCGTACCTCATCACTAGTTTGCAAGCTTCGCATGCACGAGCGTTCAGAAGCATGGATGTCATTGTCCATGCACACATGATGCCATCTATTGGCACACTCACCGAGGTGAAATCAAGGAACCAAGTCCGAACGGAGCTAGACATGTACTATGACAAGTTGATGTGTGTAGCCACCAGCGTAGACTTGGAAATCAGCGTAGACACTATGGATCAATATGTTGTTGGTCGAGCTGCACTCAAGACTATGATGCACATGTTGTCAGACAAGCTAGACGGAGGTGATAGATCATTGTACCTAGATGCAACGGAGGCAAGAGTTCTCTTTCAATAGGATGTCACCATTGAGTAGGTGACACCATCACGGACTACAGAGTTTGGCATCAGTTCACCACCATTGATCATTGTGAGGATGTCGAAGAGTTGGTCTTCCCACAACTGTCTAAGTCTTAGTGATATCTTGCATGGCTTTCTCAAGCCAATTTTGTCTCACATGGGTACATGTGAAAATTCTAATTTACATCTTACAAAAAGTGAAATACCAAGTGTCAATGGTTCAATGTAATAGTCATGTAGTAGTTGAAGAGTCATGAGGGTAGGTGAAGAGTCCCAAAGGGGAATGTCAAGGGTTACCCCACCCTTTGTTATTTATGGAACCTCATAACTCATTATAAGGGTTTTTGGGAGACAAGCTTCCTATAGGTGTATCTTAGATAAAACTTGGAGTGTATTGTAACGAGCCTTGGCTTTTCCATAGTGTAGAGCTAGTACATCTCTTTCGAGGAGCAAGCGGTAGTGATTGTAACATTTTTCTGTTGGAACTAGTGGTTGGTCATGGTTGTACTATATGATCAGGTCTTTCACTCTTAATATAATAGGACTAACATGTTTCATGCATATTTTATTATTGTATTTCAGTTGTCTTGGTTACTCTAATGATATATGTAGTTGTTTTCTTACACATGTATGTATGGACTCTTTCTATATATGTATGTATGAATCTTGTTGAGATGTGTTGTTGGTTTAACCATCACTTTGGATTGTTGGTTCACCTGCCTTCCAGCTAGTGATGTATCTTTACTCCTGTGTTCCCTTCCAAGCTGTGTGTTCCCACAGGTTTCCAACGGGTGGACTCTTTCCACTTTCTGTGTGTTAGAACCCTTCATGCACCTTCCTTGGCTTACTGCACTGGTCACACCCTTGCTACCAACAAGGACATCCTGCTTGCCTCTGCATGCAACCATGATCAAGGCGATGATGTATGACCCACAACTAGAACTCCTACACCAAATAGTCTGAGGTCTAGCTGGGACTTCTTACCTGGGAGATCTCCTGACATGTTGGCGTGTCCAACATCGTCAACACTATCCAACTTTATTCTTTTCTCCTTTTGAACATGTACATATGTATCACATCCAAATACCCTCAAATGTGAAAGAGAAGGTTTGTTTCCACTCCATACCTCTTATGGAGTCTTATACTCCAACACTAATGAAGGTGATCTCTTGACCAGGTAACATGCAGTCTCCACTGCCTCTTCCTAGAATTCATGTCCTAATCCATCACCGTTGAGCATGCTTCTTGACCTTACCATCAACGTCTTGTTCATTTTTTCTGCAACTCCATTGTCAAGTGTGTATGGAGTAGTCTTCTTCCATGCTATACCACACTTCTTACATAACTCTTCAAATTCCTTCTTACAAAACTCTCCATCATTATCTGTCCTTGACCCCTTTATCTTCTTCTCTATTTATTTTTCCACTAGAGCCTTAAATTATTTAAACATGTAAAAGACTTCAAATTTATTCCTCAGGAAATATATCCATGTATTCCTTGAGAAGTCATCTATAAATGATAAATAGTACATAGACTTTCCAAGTGGTGGAATCGACAAAGGTCCAAACACATCACTGTGCACAAGCTCCAATATTTGTTTTTCCCTCTTACCACCAGAGGGGAAACTCACCCGATTCTGCTTCCCATATACCCAATTTTCATAGAAATAAAAATCCAGAGATCTATTAGACATACATTTTATCATACCTTTACCATGAAGTATTCGAAGGCCCTTCTCTCGAATATGTCCAAGCCTTTGATGCCATAGCATGGTCTTTTCTCTAGAGACCACTAGATTTTCTGCTCCACTTTCATGAAACACAAAATTGTTGCACCCATCAATAATAATGCTACCTTTAAGCTTGTAAAGAGTTCCAATCTGAACTCCCTACATCAATACTAGTGCTCCCCAAACCATCTTGCAGGTATCTTTCTCGAACACCATTTTTATAGCTATGTCATCCAACTTGCTTATAGAAATCAGATTTTTGTCCAATGTAGGAATATGCAGAACACCCGAAAGTGTTCTAATACTTCCACCTTGCAACATCAACTTGACTTTTCCACAACCAATGTTTCTAGCCTTTATGTCATCCCCTAAGAAGACATCACCACCATCTTATTTATCATACTCGCAAAACCACTCTCTATGGGGAGTGAAGTGAAAGGATGCACCTGAGTCAATCAACCATGCTTCATGATCTACATGTTTACTTGAAGAAGAAGCCAAGTACATATCCCCACCACCATCTGAGGTGGTTTTCGCCTCTGCAGAAGGAGCATCATCAGAGCCCTTTCCTTTCTCATTAGCTTTAGATTTGTAGTCCCTTTTGAAGTGTCGTTCCTTTCCACATTCCCAGCACACCTTTATAGGTTTTCCTGGAGATTTAGATCTCCCACTCGAGAGCTTATTTTTTATGTCATGGTACCTTCCTCTTACAAACAAAGCATCACCATTCTATTGATCCGAATTGCATCCATAAAGAAATATGAACAGAGCCATGGCTGTACTAGGTCAGGACATACTTCAAAGAATTTACAACAGTAATCAAAAACACCTCTAAACTAGTGGCAATGGCAGCCAGCATGGAATGACAAGGACCTCGGTCAAAGCGTGTTGACCAAGGCCCATGAAGACTGTGTGGGAGGTGAATTTAGCCCCTGGGAGGCCTGGACCGGGGAACAAAGGCAGCTTTTGGTCGTTGGGTGAAAAACCTCAAAATGGAGAAGCCCCGAGTGCTCGGTCGCATGGGAGCCAGGAAAACCATGGAGAAAAGGCTAAAGGAAAAGGTAGGGCCCGCGCTTCAAAAACCGGTGGTATTGCTTGAGGGCACCCTCGAAAGGTAAGTGGAATTGGCGAAAATGGAGTGATCCCACTCAATGGTCGATGCGTGGCAAACAAAGGGTGTTATCGCGAAATCTAGTGTCTATGCAGAGTTGCTAGTCCCGCTAAGACGGGTAGCTATCTTAGAAACAAACATATTAAAGTTACTTTCGATTTCCTTTACGAGAAGTAGATAGGAGAGGAGCAAAGAATACCAACCTCGATCTTTCGCTTGGTTCTCTGGTTGTTCCTTCTCCCCTTTGACAGATGTTTGCCACTTCTTCCTTGACCACTCCAGTTCAAAGATTACCTGTAGCGCTAAAGCAAAATAATACCTTCAATGTGCAAATATCTACAATCATAAACAATATAGGACTAGATATATATTGACCACACAAATGCATATATCATAAAACATACAAGAATGTGGAGGAAAACTCGAATAACTTTATTGATATAAAGATTAGAAGAGAGGATTACAACCCATTGATCTGACCCAGCGTCATCCTCTCAGCATGAAAGCCCTTCTTCACCTCATGAAAAGTTTAGATCACCCAACACTATGATATTCCACCAGGAAACCAATAGCACTTCCTTACAAGATACAAGATTCCAAACTTTGGATCTCTGGGATGAGGGATCCATATATAGATGATCGTAGGAGGGTGAGTCAGCTTCTGGGATTTTGATTAGTTTCTTCTCTCTGATAGTCATTGATTCCACTTGGAGATTGATGTTCTCTTACTCATCCCTGGGCGAATTCAGAGAAGCAAGTGTCACAGGAGAAGTTTCTAGAAGATTCCATGATCATTCACCTTGCAAACTGTCTCTGCCATTTGTCTACTCTCGCCCATCGCAACCTACAGAAGGGGTTTCCAGTATGCATCACACTTTTTACACTGAGAAGGTGAGATGCATCGCACCCTTAGCACTGGGCACTCTATATGGTCCACTTTTGACTAGTTCTGAGCAGTTTTCTATGGAGAACTTCTAGGAGATTATGTAATCAGCTGACCTTGTTCCTTTAGGGCATGAAACAACACTTTTAGGGACTCAGAATCCCTTGGTTTATGGACATATGTGGTTGGGGTTGCAGTGCCCAAATATGTCTATAATAGAGGGGAGAGACAACCTCCACTAATCGCGCGTTAACGATTGAGCAAGTCAACCACGTGGGACAAGTGAACAACGTCAGATCTAAGGGGCTCTAGATCTAACAGCTGGGATCGTGCTCGATGGAGAAGACAAAACTAATGAGGAATTAAGTCGCTATTTGTAAATATTTGATGTCTGATTTGACTTCCAAGGTGGCAGAAGACTCATTCCACGACGTAACGGAAAAACCGAACTGATGAAGCGAGATGGCGCAGCTACAGGAGGACATGTGGCCACTCCCTGTGACCTTGATGATGACGCCGAAGAGGGAACTCCAAGCGAAGTTGTAGTAGGTGATATGACATGAAGTGGAAGAGGAATTGAACAACCATGGGTACGAATGGCCTTAAAGCCATGCACAGGAAAAACAGAAGAACAGACAGAGAGAGAGAGAAGGATACCAGAACCTCGAGAGGAGGACATAACACAAAAAGGAAGAACATAGCAAAGAAAGACAGTGAAGCAACAGTAGAATGGAAGCCAGAGGGCCGAACTGACCGAAGGCAGCATCGAGCACTAGAGAGCTTGAGGGATTCAAGCCATCCCAGAGACGGTCTGTCCGGACTAAGAACCACATTGCGCTCTCTCAATTATAGACCAGAAGGTCACAGAGCTGGTAAGGAAAAGAGTCTTTGTACTCTAGTGGCTTAGGGCATCCAAGAGCCACCCTGCCAAGCAAATTCTGTTTCAGGAGACTCACATTGAGCTCCTTCATTGTAATTCTCTGCTTCAAGACACAATAAAAGAAGGCCACCATTGAGAGCCGGACCAGAGATGTAGCCCTAGAGGATAGGGTGAAATCCTTATTAAATTCTTGTGTTCTTGTATTTGCTTACTATGTTTCTCTGTTGTCTTCCATTTTCAAGTGTCTATGTATTTGCAATCTTATCGATCCGTTACTTAAATAACTTAGACATACACCATCACATGAGTCTATAATACCCTTATTTAATAAATCTTCAACTGAGATCACTCATAGGGTGATTATCAAATCTAGTGGTATTAGAGCTCTAGGTTGTAAGGTTAGATAAGCTTGTGTTGGTTTAGCTATTGAATGCTCACTAGATCAAAGCTCAAATTAGGAGAAGGAGAATTGGTCGAAACTAATCCTGAAATTGGGAGAGTCTATCCTCGGAAGACAATGTTAGAGGAATGTTCTATGGGGCTAGACCCTCAATTCATAGAGATTTTCCTAGCTATAAAGTCTATGGTAGAATAAATGTATAGGGACTTTAGAAAGCATAAGGATGAAGATTCATCATGTTCTAAACAAGACAAAGAAGAAGATGAGTCTCATTCCCATGACCACTCAAAAGGAAAAGGGAAAGAGGAAAGCTTTCTCACACCTCTTAATAGCCTTGTGCATAATAAGAAAGCATCTTTGATTGAGTTAAATGTTAAATTTGACTTGCCTATATATGATGGAGAGCTAAATGCTAAAAAATTGGACAACTGGATTAGACAAATTGATGTGTATTGCAAAGTGCAAAACATCGACTCAGACAAGAGAAAAATTCAGCTGGCAAGCCTATGCCTAGGAGGCACTGCCTTGGTTTGGTGGGAAGGTAGAACCCCAAGCTGACATGAAAAGACATGGGAAGAATATCTCTGTCTAGAGTGACTTTGCTTCTGCAATCAAGAAGCAGTTCTATCCATTGGCCTACATGCAACAAGCCATGATGAGTTGGAAAACTCTTCGACAGTTGAAAGGGCAAAGTGTGCAAGGCTACACTCAAGAATTTAGAAAGAGAGCATTGACTATAGGGATCTCATTAGACTCACCAGAGACTCTTTTAAAGTACATTGGTAGTCTACATAGTTACATGAGTCATACCATCCTCATGTTTAATCCCACTAGTATAAATGAGGTATCCGTACAAGCTACTCATCTAGAAGCTAGAGGAAAGAATGGAAATCCAGAAGTTGGGGAACCATCCCAACCCACTGCAAGCAAGAGCAAGGAGAAAAGAAAGCAAAAGTGGAATTCAAGGAAGGCTAACACTACACAGAAAAGCAAAGCTTCATGCACTCATTATAAAAAGGAGGGGCATGATGATGAGCACTGTTGGATTCTGCATCCAGAGTTGAAACCTAAGAAGTCCGAGGGAAAGAAGAAGAAGACTACTGCAACTATTCAAAAAGATTTGGGGTCAAACTCTAGAGATGAAACAATCATTGCAGCCACAGGTATAAAAGGTAAGAATTCTGAAGCATCTATTAGTAATTCTGCTCAAACTATTATTGATGAAGAACATGAGAGAAAACGACATGAGCTTTTCCATATTCGAGTTATTTCCAAACATCAAAAGATTGTTACTTTGTTGATGGTGGCTCACAAGTAAATTTGATCTCTAAAGCAATTGTAAAGAAATTGGGATTAGCAGCTACACCTCACTAGAAACCATAACCATTAGGATGGTTGAATGATAAAGCACAACTACAAGTGACTAGATAGTGAAAACTGAAGTTTTCTTTTGGGTCAGCATTTGTAGATGAGGTTGAGTTAGACATAATTCCTTTAGATATATGTGGAATTGTTTTAGGAAGTCCTTACTTGTATGATAGAAAAACTATTTTCTATAGAGTTGAGAACAAGTATCTACTTGTTAAAGATGGAATCGAATGCTTTGTGAGAGCTCACAAGCTCAAGAATAATTATACTCTCATAAATTCTGGGTAGATGAAAAGAATGATAAATTCATGCAAGCAATTATTACTAGTGGTTGTAAAGGAAAAGAAACCTAATAAAGCCAATGTATTTGAGGGTTGTAATGCTAAGCATCAAGCTGATATAGAAAATATTGTTTCAGAGTATGATGTTTTGTTTCAGGAACCTAAAGGTCTGCCACCCAAAAAGGAAATAGTACATGATATTATTTTGCAACAAGATGTTCCATTGGTTAACATATGAATGTACAAGTTGTCAGCTTTAGAGAATGCTGAAATCAAGAAGTAGGTGCAGGAGTTGCTCGAGAAGGGGTTCATTGGGCCTAGCACATCACCATGTGGGTCACCAATCGTTTTGGTGAGAAAGAAAGATGGCTCGTGGAGAATGTGCATTGACTACCGAGCACTGAATAAGATAACAATCAAAAATCGTTATCCCCTTCCTTGCATAGATGATCTTCTACATCAATTAAAGGAAGTTGTTTATTTCACCAAGCTGGACTTGCATAGTGGATACCATCAGGTCAGAGTTATAGAGCAAGATGCATGGAAGACCACTTTCAAAACAAAGCAGGGATTGTATGAGTGGCTAGTTATGCCTTTTGGCTTGACCAATGCCCCTGCTACTTTCATGAGATTAATGAATGATGTACTCAGGCCTTTTCTTGATGATTTTGTTAGTGTGTATCTAGATGACATTTTGATTTTTAGTAAAACATGGGAAGAACACTTAAAGCATGTTAAGAAGACATTAGATGTTTTGAAAAGAGAAAAACTTTATGTCAAACACTCAAAATGTGAGTTTGGCAAAACATATCTAAATTATTTGGGTCATATAGTAGGGGGTGGTGAATTGAAAATAGATCCCTCTAAAGTTGCAGTCATTGTAAACTGGCCTAAACCCAAGTCTGCTATAGAAGTGAGAAGCTTCTTAGGAGCAGCACAATATTGGAGGAAGTTCATTTCTAATTTTTCCTCAATTGCAACTCCCTTACATGCTTTGACAGGATTGAATAAGGTGTTCCAGTGGGGAGGCAAACATCAGAAAGCCTTCGACACCTTGAAAGAAAAGATTAGTACAGCACCTGTACTAGCACTGCCTAATCTACAAAGACTATTTGAGATCCAAACAGATGCCAGTGACTATGCCATGGGAGCAGTGTTGACACAACATGGTAAACCCATATGTTATCATTCTGAGACTTTTAATCCTGCAGTAGTTAACTATCCTACATATGATAAAGAATTGTATGCATTAGTTCAGAGCGTGAAAAAGTGGAAACACATTACTTAATGGGAAAAGAGACAATAATACATATTGATCATCAACCACTTCAATATCTACACTCCCAAACTAAGTTGTAGTAATCAAGACACTATAGATGGATGGGTTTTCTACAACAGTTTCATTTAGTCATCAGATATAAAGAGGGCATACACAACAAAGTTGCAGACATGTTATCTAGACCCATTGTAAATGCATCTACTATAATTAAGCATAATTCTGTACTACATGAAAGCTACATTGAACAATATGCTCGAGATATAGACTTTAAAGATGTATATGTAACTTTGAGTCAAGGCAAGAAAGTAGAAGAATTGGATTATCATGTGAAGGACCGATTCTTATATCATTGTGGGAAACTCTACATTCCACAAACTAAGAAAGTAAATATAATTAGAGAGGCACACACTTCTCTAATATCAGGCCACGTTGGGGTAAGTAAAATAGTTGCACAGCTGCAAAGATTTTATTATTGGCCGAAAATGAATGAGACAGTTTCTAGATATGTAAGAGGGTGTACTATGTGTGCTAAAATCAAGCCCAACAATAGAAAACTAGGCTTGTACACTCCCCTACCAGTTCCTTCTCATCCTTGGGAAAGTGTTTCCATGGATTTTGTTAGAGGACTGCCTAAATCTAGGAGAGGTAATGATTATCTGTTTGTGGTTGAGGAAAGGTTCAGCAAAATGTGTATTTTGATACCTTGTAATAAACAGATTACAGCTGAACAAATTGCAAAACTATTCTTTGAGCATGTATGGGTTCATTTTGGATTACCCACTTCTATTGTATCTGATTGAGACACCCGATTTGTGGGGAAGGCTTGGTCAAGTCTGTGGGAGCTGATGGAAACCCAGCTGAAGAAAAGCACAACTTTTCATCCACAAACCGATTGCCAGACAAAAGTAGTTAACAGGACAGTGATCCAGTTACTCAGGGGATATTGCAGCAAACATCCTAAGCTTTGGGATGAACATTTGTGTTATATGGAGCATGCTTGCAACATAGCAAAACACTCTTCTACACAAAGATCTCCTTTTGAGACCTGTTTTGGTTTCATACCAAGGTCTCCTTTGGATTTTGTCTTTGGTAAAGATACCACGGTTGATGGACACAGTGATGTGGACAAGCCAACTAGGTTCATTGAACAGATCTAGGAGATCCACCAGGTAGTACAGGAATAGCTGGAAAAGCGCCAAGCCAAATATAAGGCTAGGCATGACAAGCATTGGATGGAGCATAGTTTTCAAGTTGGTGAGCAAGTCCAGCTGTATATCAACAAGGATAGGATGCAAGGTGAAGGTAAAAAGCTAAATCCTATCAGGTATGGACCTTTTAGGATACTTGAGAAGATTGGTGAAAATGCTTTTTTCCATGATCTACCAGCTTACATGCACATCTACTCAGTCGTAAATGCAGATTTCTTGTGATTGTTTGAACCTTCAATGGTTGATGATCCTGAAGAGCAAAGTCAATTGCCTTCTATTGATGACTTACTACCTAAATATCTTAATGAATTGCAGGAAGACACAGTCTTGGATAGGAAGGTGAGGATGATGCACAAAGGGGATGTTGAGTACCTCAGAATTGGACTCAAAGGTTTGAAGTTGAGAAGTGCAAAGTGGATTGAGATTGGGCAAGTGAGACAACAATACCCTCACTTATTCAATGCTTGAAAGAAAACCATTTTTTGGTGGTCCAAAAGCTTTTCAATGGGAGGTCGTGATCCGAATTGGATCCATAAAGAAAGATAAATAGAGCCATGGTTGTACTAAGTCGGGACAGACTTCAAATAATTTACAATGGTAATCAAAAACACCTCTAAACCAATGGCAATGGTAGCCAGCGTGGAACAACAAGGACCTCGATCAAAGCACGTTGACCGAGGCCCATGGAGACTATGCGGGAGGTGAATTTAGCCCCTGGGAGGCCCAAACCAGGAAACAGAGGCAGTTTTTGATGCGCGATTAGCATAATCGCGCATCGCTGAGTGAAAAAACTCAAAATGGAGAAGCCTCAAGCGCTTGGTCGCATGGGTGCCAAGAAAACTATGGACAAAAGGCTAAAGGACAAGGTAGGACCCATGCTCCGAAAACTGATGGTATTGATTAGGGGCACCCTCGAACGGTAAGCGGAATTGGCGAAAATGGAGCAATCCCACTCAGCGGTCAACGTGTGGAAAGAGGAGGGGAGAGAAAACCACCACCGATTGCTCGTTAATGGTCGAGCAAGTCAACCGCGCGGGATGAGAAAACGATTTTGGATCTAGGGGGCTCTAGATGTAATGACTGAGATCGCACCTGATGGAGAACATAGAATTGATGAGGGATTAGGCCGCAGTTTGTAAAGATTTGACGTCTAATTTGACTACCAAGGTGGCAGAAGACTCATTCCACGACGTAATGGAAGAACTGAATTGACGAAGCAAATTGGCGCAGCTACAGGAGGACATGTGGCCACTACCTGTGAGCCTGATGATGACGCCGAACAGGGAACTCCAAGTGAAGTTGTAGTAGGTGATTTGACGTGAAGTGGAAGAGGAATTGAATAGCCATGGGTACGAATGGCCTTAAAGCCATGCATAGTAAAAACATAAGAACAGACAGAGAGAGAGAGAGAGAATGATACCAGAACCCCAAGAGGAGGACAGAACAGCAAAATGAAGAAGAGCGCAAAGAAAGACAGTGAAGCAACAACAGAACAAAAGACAGATTGCTGAGTTGATCGAAGGCAGCATTGAGCACCAGAGAGATTGAGGGATTCAAGCCATCCTAGAGAGGATCTGTCTATACTGAGCACCACATTGGGCTCTCTCCATTATAAACCAAAAGGTCACAAAGCTGGTAAGGAAAAGTGTCAGTGTACTCTAGTGGCTTGGGGCATTGAAGAACCACCCTGCCAAGAAAATTCCATTCTAGGAGACTCACATTGAGCTCCTTCATTGTAATTCTCTACTTCAAGACATAATAAAACAAGGCCACCACTGAGAGCTCGACTAGAGATGTAGCCTTGGAGGATAGGGTGAACTCCTTATTAAATTCTTGTGTTCTTGTATTTGCTTACTGTGTTTCTCTATTGTCTTCCATTTTCAAGTGTCTATGTATTTGCAATCTGATCGATCCATTACTTAAATAACTTAGACACACACCATCACATGAGTCTATAATACCTTTATTTAATAAATCATCAACTGAGATCACTCATAGGGTGATTATCAGATCATCTATCCTTCCATATTTTTTTGTCTCATCTCCTTTGACAGCAAGGATGCGACTATTTCATCAAACTGCAAGGCAGTTGCATTGCTACCTATTGCAACAACTAGACTATCCGATGAATATGCTAGAGAATAAAAAAATTGATGCACTTATATTCATATGGAAATTTTATATCAACAGGTAATAACTGGCTTATCATAGTATTAAAGGCATTCATATGCTTTGTCACCAAGTCTCCAACTTTAATCCTCGAGCTATACATATTTTTTGGTAGGAATATTTTATTCACTAGAGACATAGATTGGTACAAAGTCTCTAACTTGTTCCACAAAGCCTTCACCAAAGCTTCCCCTGATACATTCAACAACACTAAATCTAAGACACATAATCGTATTGTTCTCTTTGCCTTCCAATCCAACTTCACCCAGTCTTCAACTGACATTGTTGTTGGTTTCGTACTAGGATCTACCGCGATCCATTGATCTTTATCCACCAACATATCCTCCATCTTCAGTTTCCATAACTCAAAACTATGACTGTTAAATTTCTCGATCTTTATCTTTCCACTACTCACCATCTTCTTTCACCACAAGAATTGATCCCATAGATCTCCCACTGAACAAGGTCTACCACCGGCCTAAGCAAAAAACCCTCACCGACAAAGGCATTCCCTTGAAGCCAAAACATCTGTGATACCAAATGTAGGTTTTAACCTTGTACATAAATTACCTACAAATGAATTCTTAAAATGGTGAGAGCATAAAACATAAAACAGATATACACAAAGATTTTCCCCTGGATCCCAAAACCGGGACTACTAGATTGATTTTTCATTTTCCTTTCAATGTTACAATACATATATATACATGACGAAGAATCCATAAACCCCAATCCATTAACCATAGATTAGAACATAACCATAGTTCCCTTGATCAGATCAACAAAATGCCGTGGATAGAAAACCATCATACCCAAAACCATGTGAGAAATCCATGCACAAAGCCATAGGTAGGTATGCCTACCTAAAATAGGGTCCAAATAAATTTTCTTGGGGGAACTGCCCTAGACCCCATGTAGGGGGGCTACCACCCCCCCGCCTACCCCCCGACAAGGGGGCAAGTTTCCCCCCTTGTTACCCCCCTCATTCATGGGGTAGTCGTGGAAAGAATATAACACAACCCAACAACCTGTAGCTTAAAACATAGGCCAAGAATTGTTTGGATTTGAAAGATTCGTTATATCAAGAAATAGTTATTATGGATGTAGCCCTACACTGGGGTGAACCACATTACATTGGCATTTTTTGTGTATATTTTCTTATGATCTATTGTAGAGTAGTAGTTATTATAGTTGCATTTTACTTCAACACATTGATGTTTTATGGTTTTATATGGCATGTTTAACTGATTCATCTAATGTGTCAAAGTGATTTATAAATTCTAAGAATAATATAAAATTATAATACCACATCTCCTAATCCTTCAAGGCTAGAGAAACCTGGTTTTGCATCTTCCCATAGTCACATCGAGTGAGACTGCGATTTGCTTGGAGGTAGTTGCCGAAAGGGCCAGTGATCAAGGGTTTTGTTGGCGCGTAGTAGAGATGGAACCTGGGTTAGCCCAAATTGAGCCAACACCTTGTCACTTCCTCATTAGCACACCTATAACTTGCTAACACCCCCTATCACACACTCTTATTCATTCATTTCCATGCAATTCAAACTAGTTCTCCCTTGTGTTTCCCTGGAACTCCCTAGCATGCATTGGCGCCACACCCTAGAACCTAACATATCTTGTCATGCCTTAGAACTTGCAATGTCTTGGCATATCTAACATGCCTTAGAAATTTCTAGCATGTGTTAACATTTCTTGGAATTCCTTGCATACCTTTGCACTCCCTAGTTGCCATGCCCTCATAGATAGGCTTTCTTTCTTTGCGACTTGCGAACCCAACCAAGTCATTGAAAAAATAGTGTTGTCCCTAGCCCAAAGTCTCCCTTTGTATAAGGTTTATTTTTCCATCCCGTTATTGTAATCATAGGCTTTCTTCTTACAAGTCTTATTATAAGATTATCCTAACACACTTTATCCTTGGGACACCTGGAATTCACTGACACTCCCTCGAAGACACTCTTATTCATTCGTTTCCATGCACTTTGACCTAGTTCTCCTTTGTGATTCCCTGACACTCCCTAACACTCCTTTACATGCATTGACATTGTTTGGCATGTGTTAGCACATGTTTTCATTCCTTGGCATGCCCTGGCACTCCTTAGCTATCATGCTGTCATATCTACCCTTATTTTTTTAAGACTTGGGAACCAACCAAGTCCTATCTCAACTACAACATCTTGACCAAGTTATAGTTACTACAACTATACTATGCCTTGTTCACCTAAGAATGGCCTATAACTCATCATAGGCTACTCATGTCCAATCTTAACGCATCCCACTTAACAAGTTACCAAGTCAAGGCTCACATCCAACCATGACCATAAAACAACTAAGCAACATAATTTACATCTTGACATGCCACAACATTTGGCACGTCTAACAATCCATTAGCACTATGTGGCACATGATGGCATCCCCTACATTCGTTGGCATGATATAGCCCTCCCTAGCACACTATACCACTCCTTGACATTCCCTGTCACTCTTGCATGCCTTGACCCTTCCTAGCATATTACTTTCTCACTCCCTCCTTATCACACTTGAAACTCACTAACACTCCTTATTACACACTCTTATTCATTCATTTCCATGAATTTATAACTAATTATCCCTTGTGTTTCAGTTACACTCCTTAACACTCCGTGGCATGTATTGGCACACCTTGTAACTTGACACATCTTGCCATGTCACCCTAACACTTTAACATTCATTGGAACTACCTATCATACCTTGTCACTCCCTCCTTAGTAGACATAGAACTTACTGACACTCCTTGTCACACATTCTTATTCATTCATTTCCATGCATTTTAAACTAGTGCTTCCTTGTGTTTCCTTGGCACTCCATAGCACTCCTTGGCATGCATTGGCACACCCTAGTACCTGGCACATCTTGTAATATTTCCCTAGCCTCTAACATGCCTTTTCACTACCTAACATACCTTATCACTCCCTCCTCAACATTCTTTATCACTCCCTAGCACATTGTACCACTCCTTAACATGCCCTGATACTCTTACATGCCTTAGCACTGCCTAGCATAACAATTTGTCACTCCCTCCTTAGCACGCTTAGAACTCGCTAAAACTCCCTATCACGCACACTTATCCATTCATTTATGTGAATTTTGAGCTACATATCCCTTGTGTTTCCATTTCACTTCCTAACACTCCATGGCATGCATTGACCCACCTTTTCACTCAGCACATCTTCATGCATTGACACACCTTGGAATTTGGCACATCTTGGCATGTTTCCCTAGAACTCTAGAATTCCTTGGCACTGACTACCATACCTTGTCCGTCCCTCCTTCGAACACCTATAACTCACTGACACTCCTTATCTCACACTCTTATTCGTTCATTTACATGCATTCAAAACTAGTGCTTCCTTATGATTCCCTGGCAGTCCATAACACTCCCTGGCATGCATTGGCACACCCTAACACCTGACACATCTTGGCATGCTTCCCTGGCCTCTAACATGCCTTAACACTACCTAGCATACCTTATCACTCCCTCCTTAGCACACCTAATAATCACTGATACTTCATGCCATAAAATCTTAATCATTCATTCGCATGCATTCTTTCACCTATTGCTCCCTTGTGTTTCCCTAACACTCCTTAACACTTCCTAGCACGTGTTCGCACAACTTGGTGCCTGACACATCTTGGTTGCGTATCACTCTAGCACACTAGCATGACTTAGTGCTACCTAACATACCATGTCACTCCCTCCTTAGCACACCTACAGCTCACTGGCACTCCCTAACACACACTCTTATTTATTCATTTCCATGCATTTTGACCTAGTTCTCCCTTGTGTTTCCTTGGCACTCCCTAACAATCAACATGCATTGGCACACCTTGGTATGCTTCCTTATCACTCTAGCATGCCTAAGAACTATATAGAATATCTTGTCACTCCCTCCTTAGCACACCTAAAACTCATTAACATTTCATTTCCATCAGTTTGAAACTAGCGCTCCCTTGTGTTTCCTTGACACCTGGCCCTAACATTCCCTAGCATGTGTTCACCCCACACCCTAGCACGTGACACATCTCGGTAGGCCTTAGCACTTGGCATGTATTTCCATGCCTAACATGCCTTGGAACTGTCTAGCATGTGTTAGTCCTAACTAACATTCCCTAGCACACCTTGGCACTCTTTAGCTGTCATGTTCTCACAGATAACCTTACTTTTTTTGCAGCTTGGGAACCCAACCAAGGTATTGGAAAAATACTGTTGTGCCCAACCCAAAGTCTCCCTTTGTTTGAGATTGCTTTGTTTAGACCCTTATCACAACCATAGGCTTTCCTCATGCAAGTCCTATTATGAAATTCTCCTCGCACACTTCGTCCTTGGGACACCTAGAATTTCCTGACACTCCTTGGCACACACTCTTAATCGTTCATTTCCATGCATTTCGACCTAGTTATCCTTGTGATGTCATTGTTGAAAAGTGTAACTAGGTTCGGTCTTCATAATGACATGTGCAATTATGATTTTATATAATTTCTTTAAAGAAGAAAATAAAAGTATTTTTGTAGTGCTTGAATCATGGGTTTCATGATCAAGGAATTTTATTTTTAGTTAAAACTGCCATCGTGAGCTATTGCACTAGTACAAAATAGGAGACTACTAATTACACGACTAAAAACCTCCATTGTCGCAATTATTTCAAGTGAATTACTACGGAATTTGAGCAATTTTAAGTGACCCGGCTAAAAACAACCAAATTAAATAGCTAATTTAGTCTAGGGATAAAATATATGACTAGATAGTAAGTGATCCAACTAAAAACGACTAACTTAAATGACTAATCTAGTCTAGGACTAAACTATATGACTAGATAGTAAGTCAGAAAATTAAAAATTATTAACGTAAATGACTATTATAGTCCAAGAATAAAAATATGACCAACTAACAAGTAAAAAATGTATATGAATTAGTCATTTGTGTTTGTTGTTTTTAATTGTGTGACCGTGGAAATGGAAAATTGCATTTTTGATATTGAAGTGTTACATTTCACTAAATTTTAACACTACAAATGGATTCATAAGTGTTAAAATTTGGAGACAAAGGGGTCTATGTATCCATCTAAGTGTTAAAATTTAGATACACCCTTAATCTTAAATCCATTTGTAGTGTTAAAATTTAGGTATATTGATTCAACGACCCGCTTAAAGGGGTTTATGAATCCATCTATAATGCTAAAATTATAACCATTTTATACAATATAGAGAATAAGTTTACAATATATAATAGTTTTATTCTCCCTTTGGAAGGAGGGACAATAAAGAGAATTTGTAACTGATATAAAAGAGTTTTAAGGGTTAATAGGAATTTTTTCGTCATATCTTAGAGAGATGACACACTATTTTCTGTGGGGTTTTTGTGGTGTTGTTACATACCATGGTTGATTATTGCACTATATTCATAGAGAAATTAAAATTATTAATTTGAGTTCAAAGTACGTTGATTTAAACTTGGCCAATTAATATAAATCTATATTACTCTAGAGCCATATTATTTTATAAATAATTCTATAGATACATGCATTACAAAAATATGCACAAATTCTAATAACGCATTCACATTACTAGAATGTGGACACACCATTATTAGAAAACCATACATAATAAAATTTATTGTGGCTCCTTATGTAGAATAATATGCCACGACTCCTATATCCAAGTTGAAATCTGAATTTCCCTTAGAGAGTATTTATGTGGTCGTATAAGGTTTACTTCATGTTCCTCAAACTCTAGAATATTTATTTAGGGCCTAAGGCCCTCTTTTCTATTGCCCTTAAGATAGTCCATTCCCCAAGGCCCATCCTTATCATGTAAACCCTACCAATGGTGACAAAGATCCTCCATAGAGGCCAAATATCCCCTAGATATGTCCCATGTGGTAATTTAAATACTTGTTCAAGAAAATTGATCACGAGAAGATTCAAATATGATCCAATAACCTTATGATCCTTCCTTGACCATGGTTAAGGCCCTGATCGCCATACGTGGTGCAAAAAAACTCGTAATGATATTGAGGCCAAACTTAGAGGCCCTAAAACCAAACTATGGCACAAAACCTTCAAATAGCACCCATAATGCACCTGAAGGCCGGATATATCTTAGATAGGATATGTGTGGTGGTTTGAGGCATTATTTATGTCAGTTGAATTAGATAATTTTTTCTCAGGGACCAAGGATCTTGTTTTCCTTCCATATCCATCATACACTTCATAAAACCCATTCTTATTATGCAAAAATTACTATTGTGCCCATATTCCCATTCTCATATCTTGTTCATAGACATTAAACATGAGAAATATTTGTTTCAGGACTAAGGGCGTTTTTCATTCCTTGGCCAAGATATAAGCCCTAACTCCCATATATGATGTGGAAAACCTCATAATGGACCCTTTATCCTAAATGGATGTCTAAAATCCTTCAAAGAGGATTTATATTGTTCGTTATGGTCTTTTTCATGCAATGCAAGCCAAAGAAGTTTCATTTTGGGCTTTAGGCCATTGTTTTCATCCATTTTCCATGGTACAAGCCTAAGACCCATTCTTACTATGTAAAACATACTAATGTCTCTAAAGATACCCCACAGAGGCCTAAGATCTTGTATAGAGGTCATGTGTGGTTATTTGAGGGATACTTCACAAATCTTAATCATGATTCAAATAAGGCCTAAGCCCCTTATGTTCCTATTTTGACCAAGCCTGCACTTGTAAGCATCATATGTGATTTGAAAGCCTCCTAATTTCATTAAGGTTCATGCAGAGGCTCCAAGATCGAATCATGGTGTGCAAGAACTTTGAATGGTAGACACATACCTCCTAAAAGCCAAAGAATATCCTTTAGATAGTGTAATTAATGTGGTGGTTTGAAGCCTTTTTAATGTCTATTGATCATTTAGGAGTTAACTCCAGGCCATGAGATCCATTCTTATTATGCAAAACATACTAAATGCCCATATTCCCAGTCAGAGGTCTTGTTCATGGAAATTGACAATGAGAAATATTAATTTAGGGATTAAGGCCCTTTTTTTACTCTCCTAACCATAACATAGACACTAACTCCCATATGTTGCGAGAAATACCTCTTATGGTGCCCATATCTCGACTTAAGTCCAAATATTCATTAAAGAAGATCTATGTGGTTTTTATGTCTAGTTCATAGCCCTTGAGACTAAAAAGCTTCTTGTAAGACCTAATGCCCTTGTTTACCCCCCTTACCCATGGTACACTCCTTGAATCCTATACATGGTTTGAAAAAATTCCCAATGGAATTGATATCCCATATATCCTTCAGATTATTTAGAGAGGATCTATGTGGTTATTCAATGCAAAATTCTGGGTCCTTGATCATGAGAAGCTTCATTTTAGGAGTAAAGGTATTTTTTCTACTTCCCTCATACTAATTCTTATTATGCAAAGAATAGTAATGGTGCCCATATTCCTAGCTAAGGTCGATTGCATGTCCATTGGTAAAGGTCCTGAGATTTATTCCTAGTGTCCAAAATGTGTTAATGTTGTGCAAATAATAGTAAAGATAAAGGCCCCGATAGAAATTCCTCCATTGGTGAAAACCTCTCATAATCAATTGGCCTCATTATGATAAGTGGAAGCTTAGTTCAAAAAAATAATAATTTACAAACCTTTAGGAAAAGACATGTTATCATACTTTTCTATATCTATGTTTAAACAAGAAAAAATATTCACATAATTTTAATTTTGAGTCTTTTAATTTATCTCAATATATGAGAAATAGTGGCCACATAAACAACTAAAACTTTAATAAGATTATACTCTTTGAAACACATAAATATAATTGCATAAGACCACTAATTACATACCGTTTGACCCATGTTATCGTAAATTCTCTGCATTTAAACCAAATGAAAGTCACCCCATGTTATGGTAAATTCTTTGCATTTATAGCAAATCAAATTCTTTCGAAAAAAATTTGGAGCCACAATGATGATAAATTCTCTTCATATCAAAGTATTTCGCCAAACTTTTGGCACCACAATTTGTTCCACCTTAATTATTTTTTCATCTAGCAATATGGGTTACCTAGAGGCATCTTTGGATGCCCATGGAATTAGCTAGCTTGGGATTCTATTGCTCGACCCTACAACACATTCAAATCTTTCAGTTCTCAAATTCCATTTACAGATCACTGCGTCCCACCGTTTTTGTTCTTCAACACTCCCATATGATGCGCATTCACCTTTGCAGATGTAAAGTCCACGAATAACTTGTAAACGTATTGAGCTTTCTTTCAATTTTGTCTTAGACAATTTTTTACTGTAATGGTTTAGATGATGGGTGCAAATCTGTTTGATTTGTTATTTTTTCTATTGAATACATTGTTTCAAATCATCTATTACTAAAAATAATCATTTGAGATTGAAGTATCTGGCTTCATCCTTGCCCGAGCTCTCCTCTTTGTTTTGTCCAGTGTTTCTCATCTAGGGTTTGTGTTATAAGCCTACTAAGCTATTTTAGTGTGTGGTTTTTGTGGTTCAATTTTAGTTGATACATTATCAATTGGTCAATGGGATTTATAACGTAGACCCATATTTACAGTAAAATTCAAATGGAGATAGTTTGAGATTTCAGATAAGAGTTTCTATGAGCTTACAATCAAACACTGAGCATTGGTATTCATTACAACTATTGTTGGTATCTTTTTGGAATTACAATGTAAATTCATGCTCACAGTAAAATGCAAGTGGAGATAGTTCTAGATCTCAGAAAGGAGTTTCTATGAGATGAAAATCAAACATTAATTTATTGGCCTTAAACAAATTCTTATCAACTTATGTTGTAGACTATTACGTTTCCAATCCCTCCCGCTCTTCCAAATTTAAGTTCATAGTCATGGGGAGCACCGTAAAGGCTATAAAGACAGTTAGGAAGATGATTATAAACTTAGATCCAATTGAAACAGGGCACTATGTATAATGGCACATCAACTTGAATGCTACTCTCTTAAGTGGAATTCACATCTTGTCATTGTAACAATGTATCAGAGATTTCTTGATCCTAGCCAAATCCAACACTAGAAGGAATAATTGGAGAAACATATAGTAATTTATAGAATAAGATATCCAATGGTAACTTGAGCTAGGGCTTGACAATTAGAGACTGTGCATGGCAGTTTGTACCTATGGTATGTACCTTGTTGTGTGTTTCTATAAGATTTTTTTGTTAAAAAAAGTAAGACAAGCATTCATGGATTACTTCACTTGTTGCATGGGTTTTCTCTTGTAACATAGTGGAAAAGGATAGAAGTGGGAGTGAGAAAAATTGGGCAGTCCCAGATCCAATAATAACATCCTTTTTTCTTCAATAACTTAACTCTTTACATTGTAGCAAAGATGTTGGTCTAGTGTTCCTTGTTTTGCATGCACACTTCATTAGCTAAAATAGTGTTTGAATTATTTATATCTTTGAGTACTATGGATGTACTCCAACGATCTTTAATGAAATGTAAATTAGCTAATTCTTACCACCAGGATCTACATAGTTTTGAGATTCTTTAGGTACCAGACATAGCTTTTGGATTACTTTCATAAATTTGGCATATCTCAAAGATAGGATAATGTACCTATATGCCTTGTTTTCCCCCATAATTTATATTGTTGATTTCCTATACTCTCAAATCATACTATCCTTCAGTGTTCAATTATTAATATCTTGGAAAAAGGAGTTGAATTAGTGTAAGGGTTGAATTTGTTCCAGTAGCTTTCAAAAGTGTGTGTAGTTAATCTCCAGCCAAAGACAATTCATCTATTGTTGCTCCATAACATTCCAGTCACACTCTCGGAGTAGTATTTCTTCTATGATCCTTTGCCAAAGTTCCCTTTATGTTAGCATGAACCTATTGTGACCACATTGTTGGCGAGGATAACATTTTCTGTTATTATAAGTCCCCTAGCAATAAATGCTCCATGGGATGCAATTTTAGGAAACTCTTTCTTTCCCTTAGCCTTGACATTGCTAAATTTTGAATGGAAAGGTCAAAAGGAGCATTGTTAAATATACATGATAACATTAAATAGGAATAAGGTAAGAACATAGGAGAAAAGACAGGGGGACGACAAGTTGGGGAACACTCTATAGTCCAGTTCCACAACCAAACAATATGTAGATTCTCACAATCCAAATTGAACATTAAACAAGTTGATGGCATCCAAAAGAAAGAGAGTAAATCTGTACCATTAGACAAGTAGTGAGTAGTCGAATTCTCTAGTATCAAGGAAATTTCAATCCTTTGGAAATCAAGTTCTTTATATCAATCGAGGTCTACATTTTGAGAAGTCAATCATCCCATCCTTTGCATAGTATTCCTCACCATGAAACTAGAAAAGGAGGAACAACCCTGCAACTAGCAATTGTGAGACATTCCAATACAATGGAGATCACCAAGCACTGGTCTAAGAATTTCTCATATTATTTCTTCATCTAGTGCTACATATAATTAGTACTGTCATTATTATTTGACTGAAATTTGATTTGCACGTTACTGGAAGTAGGACCGTTAACTGGTATATGTTGCTTGTCTCTAATAATGTCTTGGTTACACATATTAAATATGGGTTCTTACTAGTGTTACTAGCATATACCTTATTCTATGTCTTACAATGGAAATAATATAAATTGGTTCTTTCTTTTCTTATGTTCACTATCCTCTTCAAAGATCAACATTTTTTCCAGATGTTTTGGTAAATGTAGACCTAAATTTAACTTTTTCTATATGATATCTTAATTTTCTTTTTCCTAGTGGATTTCTATTCTCTTCTACAATATATATTTTCCATTACAATTGTTGTGTTAACCAATTTTCCAGTATGATTTTTCTTGGATCTCACGAGGATATACATATTTCCTGAAAATGTACATCCTGCCTGAGATTTGCATAACCAAGTATGATCTAAAAATTATAAGATGTAAAAAATGAATTGAGTAGTTAGATTATAAAAGGTTGGTTCACATAATATCTTGCATAAGGAGATACATATCATTTTGATTGCATCATGATATAACACACTATTTCTTTCTTGTTGGGCTAACCATTTATCCTAAAATGGGGCCCCTTTTCTAAAAATAATGATAACAAAAGATTCCTATACTCAGCAACACCAATTCTGCAAAACCTTTGGCAACCCTACAGTTTCATATAATGTGCTTAATTGTCTCTAGTTGTTTTTATTTATTTATTAGTAGCAATAATGAGTTACCACATGCACTATCAAAAAAGAGGGCTTGGGCATGCTTATTTCATAGGTTTCTAAATAATATTTCTTCTACATCAATGTCTCTATGAGGGCTCTGTTTTTCACTCTTGAGTTGAAGTAGATTTGTGTTCGGTTAAAGAAAATTATTAAAATTTTGAATGTATTTTCATTGTTCCAACTCTATATTTGATCCATCGATGTTTAGGTTTTGATATATTTACCTCTACAAAAGGTTTGATTTGTGCTTTTTATAAGAATTAAAAACATGTGTGAAGTTTAAGGGGAATAATGATTGGATAAATTGAATGGTGTTTGCGAAGTGTAGGTCCCTTTATAACTGAAAGGTTTAGCATGGAAGTGGAAATAAGCCAAATTTGAGTGACCAACCTGAATATTAACAATGAATATCTCCTTCTTATTTCCAAAGAGGCTTCCCTAATACCACAAAGAAAGAGGAAAAGGTTGAAGAGAGCAGCGCAAGCACTTGATAATGATAGAAGGAAAGTTCCTCTTACTGGTCAAAATAATATTGTTGATGAAAGTGATCTCATGGACTACTTGAATGCTATTGAGTTCATGAGAAATGGTCAATGGTTTCTTGCTAGTTTGGAGCAAATACAACATGCAGAGGAATAATGCATTTCCCAAAACAAGTTTTGCAATCTGCTAGGTGAAGTAGACAAGGAGGATGATAAAAAAATCATCAAGTTGATAATGTACATAATGGAACTGACATGCTTGAAACCATAAACACATCCATGGAACAATTAAAAGGAAAATCTTGAAAACCCTTTGTATTTTCATTCTTGTACCATTTTTTTAGGCCTTCTTCAATTGTATCTCATGACCAAACATATATCAATCATGTGATTCCATCCATCTGTTTCCACACTTGTTGAGAGAAACGAAATGACATGATGATATGAAAATTAGATTCACCATTTTCTTTGCAAATACTACACTACCCAAGACCATGAGTATTTGTCTTTTCTAGGATGTATGATACTAGTGCCTCATTATTTAGGACTCAGGAGTAACCACATGAAAAAATGGGGTTTTGGAGACAGTTGAATCTCAAGACCTTGGAACACCACCACGTTTTGAGGATCCAAGTCTCCCCGAGTAGTCAAGGCATTATAGCTTTTATTTAATGTGTAATGTACAATGGGGATTCAGAGACAAAACCAAAGTCTCATCTTTATCTTTTAATCAAACAAGGCTAGACTTGATCTTTTATATATATTTGTCCTAGATATCATAACCTATACACTTAAGGTCCAACTCTCTCTGAGAGTCACTTCTTATGCCAAATCCAAATTATTGTCATAATGTTATCTGCCACCTGTGATAAGGTGATTATTCTATAGTATTTTACTGTAATACTGTTCTCATTTCCACTTCCAACAATTGAATTGTGTTAGAAAGCAGATATTTGAAGCATAAATATTTTCAAACATACGAAGGGAAACATAAACTAAGAATATCCTTGGAATGTGAACATATGTTGTTGATATACTTCTTGAGAATGAATCAATTGTGTGTTACTTGTATCTATTAGTGGTATTTCCTTGAAAATAATGATTGCATACTAGTACACCATTTGTGTGTTTACTCAACTTTGTCCATTTCCTGTTTCCTTCATTTTGGGATAACGGGCCACAGGGGAATTATTTTTTTCATTTCTACTCTACAAAGTTTTATTAGCCTTTGGATGTTACAAGAGTTTTAAGGAGAGACATCTTGCCTGCTACAATATTTTTCTACCCTAGTCATTTCGGGCCTAGGTAGTCTCCAATTGATATTATCAAATCATCTGTTAGTCCTTTCAGAGTGGTGGGTGATGACACAGTTGGGCCCTCTAGTTCATCTTCAAGCATTGATGTAGATTTGTGGCAGTGATGATCTCTTGTCTTTTATTCCTACTTTAGTCTTTATCTACCCTTGGGAAATTAGTATACATACTAAGTCTTATAACATCCATCTTATGTAAAATGTTTTCTTTATAAGAACGATCTCTTGTCTAGGTTTCCATCTTTAGTCTTTATTTATCCTTGGGGAATTTGTGTGTGTACTTATAATGTTTTCTTTGTTCACATTGATTTATCATTTAGCTATTTTTTTAGTCACTAGGTATTTTTACCTTGTTCTTTACCAATTGACCTACCTTGATCATTCACAAACATTAATTTCTCTCTCTTTCTTCCCTTCGATGAAGGTGTTCCATTTATATTTGTTTCTAGATTCTCTGAATTTCAAGTGACATCTAAGATTTGATTCCTCGTGGATGAATAGTGCCAATATATATTTAGTTGATAAATGGTGGATTCATCATTTAGGCTTGGAGGATGTGTAACTCTAATGTTGACAAAGGAAATCATTTGATTATTGGGGAAATCACAATCTTATCTCTTGGATTTTGGCTAGTATATGTCAAGCATGCTTAGGGATGATATATAGTGATAATTTTCAATGCATTTAGTAATTAGTGGGCATATACTCTCAACATATTGTCAAACATTTTGTAATATGCTAAGCCAATCCTTCCCTAGGGTTTTATTGTAACAACAATCCTTCCTTCCCAACTGTAGAAATATTTTTTTTAAAGCAATTTACTAAACAATTTAATGTCTTGCACAAAAAGTGTAATATATTTGGCAGAATATAAAGATACACAAGTTCAACACTAATACATGGAGTTTAGATATGGTGACACACCTAAGCCTATGCTCCCTATTAGAGGGGGGATACACACGAATTTTCCACAAAATGGAAATGTCTCTCTCTATTTTTCCTCAAAAGGGGAATGCCAGGCAAAGTTACTGAATGGAAATCAAATGAGTGTCAAGCTTGAGTGATCATGGATCTCATAACATTGTCTGAAGCATTCATCTCTATTTCAAATCGATGATGTAAATTATGAAAAGTGAATTTTTTTTTAATGAAAGAAGATTTCTATTGTATCAAAATGTTGTGCTAAAGTAGACAAAAGCACATACATATTTTCTTATAAAAAGCTCTGCAACTTAAAAAAAATTGTAGACTTCTACTATATCCTCTACCTATTCTTCATTCCCATTATCACTACAATTGTAGGTTTTCTTAGAGGTATCTTGTTTTAAAAAATTACCCAAGATACATAACATTCAAAAAACATAAAATATGTTAAGCATTTTCACTATCCTAAGTTTCCCACAACTCTCAAGGTGTAAATCATCAAGAGTTGGAACTGGAGTTGTACAAATATTGTTCTTCATCCATTCAAAATCTTGTTTTTTTGTTGTTTTCCATCTTTCTACCTCCCTTTATCAATTGATTCATGGACCAATAAATGTGGTTGAAACTTAGCTTAAATATTTTAGTAAAATTTGTTAACCTAATGGGTCCCCTTAGCTCACGAATGTCTCAGTCCTCATTGTTTTTTTTTTTTTGGAGTTTCCCACAAAAGTGAAATGTTCCTCCTTGTGTTTCCCAAAAGGGGAATGTGCGGAAGTGTCTCCCATTGAGTTTCCATGTCATGGAAACATGGGAATGTGGGGGGTGCATTGTTGTGAATACTGGTAACTATTACTAGACCCTTATGTTGGTAGTGCTTTAGAATTAGCTATAGAATCTTATTTAGTGATGCTAGATTTCCACTGTGATCAGAGAGTTGCTTCTCTAGTGATGAATCAATTTACTATCGTTACCATCTTTTATCTTAGCCTCACCTTATTAGTTTCATGTCCTGCATTAGTTTTAGAGTTCCAAATTTCTATGTGAGTTTCTGTCAATTGAATAATAAAATATAAATTTGAGTTCGTAATAGTTAATCTAGATTGGAACCATGTTAACGTATTTCTTCATGTCTACTATAATATTTTTTAACTTTTCCCAAAAATGGCTCTCAACATTTTCCTTTTCTTTCTGCTCTTATGCAAGAAAACTAAATCTTAAATTAGGACGAAATATCAATCATGATGGGATCTGTATACGTTGTTACAACTTACACTTCCCCTACCCATGAAAGCTAGAAGAGTATTTTTGACTGCAATATGTGGTAACAATATACTCCCCAAAGAGAAGGGTAACAATATGAGTTGTTAGTTCATATAAAAACAATTGAAAAATCATTTCATAGAATTATTTCTACATCCTTGGAAATGTATTGTTTTCTACTCCTTATAAAGAAAAGTGATTCTTAAATTTGAAGGAAAGATCAATCATGATGGTATCTCTATACTTCATTACAAACCACACTTCCCCTTCTCATGAAGTCTACAAGAGTAGTTTTGATTGCAATATGTGGTCACAATATACTCTTGAAAGAAAATGCACTTGATACTAATTTAGTTGCTAGTTCATAAAAAAACTATTGGCAACACATTTTATAGAAATATTTCCATATCCTTGGAATGGGACATTATATCTTGTAGACCAAAGAAAATATGGCAATAAAATAACAAACCAAAGTCATATCTTATTTTCTAACAGAAATTTGGATCGTCAAACATTGAAACTCTCTAATGGATGGGCCTCTCAAGGAGACCATGGAACTTTTGTCCAATTTGTTTTGCATAGTTGTTGGGAAAAGTGAAAATTCCAAAAAATGTGTCTTGATACTTTTATAATATCGTGAAAACCCATATATTACAATTCATTTTTAAAGGTTTCTTGATTTTTTGTTACAGGGTGTATTTCTTTGAAACAATGAGTACAAAATTGTATTGTGTTTTTCGTTAAGAAATTAAATTTAGAAATTTAAGTGAAGATAATTATTGATATTTCAATTATTATCTTCCTTAAGTGATGCAAAGTAAAATGGACAAGATAAGACATATTTCTGTCAATATGCGCATCTCACCAATTTGTGGGAATTTGGAAAAGTTTTGGTAGCATATGTTGCGTCAAACACCATAACTGGTATCCCTTTAAAATATGCTAAGGAAACTATGAATTTTGATTCTTAAATTGTTATTTAATTTTATATTACATTATTTTGACAGAGGAAACTTCATTTTGATGCTTCATGCAAATCATCATAACTTTTCTTGTTAAAGTCATAGTTAATCTGCCTCTCTCTTTGTCCATGTATGTGTGCATTCCTTCAGAGCATATGGATTTATTTAAACTTCCAAGTTTCAATTCCATAGGACTTTACCTATATTTTGAGCCTTATTCTATTAATGATTCCACATCTTTGTTTCTTTTTCATGATTCTTGGATTCACACTTTCTGCTTGTGCTTATGTCTGTTCGAATTGCTTGGCATTAAAAAGATGCAATCCAATTTGACATTAAACATTTTAGATGTGGTTTTTTTATGTTACAAGTGGTACTAAAACCAGTTTCTTCGTAGATTAGATGTTAAATGAGACACAAGCTATAATGGTGCTCGCTGATAGTGGAAATCCCTTAAATTCTAGCTTTATAAAACCTGCAAGTTTTTCTCAACAAACCCCATGTGTTTCACCTATAAGCTCTCGTTGAGCTCCATACAAAAGACTTATTTATCTCTTTAGACTTCTGGCGGGACTTCTGAAGTGGGTACTCCTTCCATACCCTTCACAAGTAGTCCAAACCATCACAAACTGATCTGTAAGCTACAAGCTGGTAAGGCATCCTTGTTCTGCCAATTATGGTTTTATTTGTGTTCCATTGGAATGATGAGGTCATGTGACAAGAAAATATTTATAATTTTATTTCTTATATTAGATGTTACTATGCCCCTGATTCCCAGCCTTCAATAGCACATTGGCCTCTTTTCTACAACTTACTCAGCCGAAAGAAAACCCACTTTACCAATAAACATTGATCTTGCATTTGATTCACCAATATCCATAATGTAATAATATCATATTTTTTACTCAATGTATCACTGCCTCATACATTTGATGACCTAGGTTGTTTACACTATTTTTATTCATAACACTAAAATATGATAAATAGAAATTTGTTAGTAAAGAATTCTCTTAAATACTCAACACTTTTGGTATGAAAATGAAGCATAACAAAGAATTTCAATAACCAACTAAGACATTAATCTCTACAAATATTTTGATCAACCTATGAATTTAATCTTTTAACTTCTTGATCTCCAAGCTCAAACAAACTAATTCCGAATGCGAGAAAGATATATTTTTCATGCTAGTAAAGCACATACTATCCAACTTACTACAAGGTACATATTGATTCTCTAGTGCACCCCATGAAACATGACTGCCATGGATTTCTTGGGTGATTTTCCCTTTGCTTTGATTGGAGAGGCTCCACATATAGCCACACCCAAGTATTGAGATCTTTGCATAACTTGGGATGCATTGATTCACAAACTTGAGTTCCCCTTCAAGTCTATGTTCTTACCTAACCCATGCAAAAAATCTAAAGAGAAAGGGAGTGCCACTAACAACATGCTACCCCTTAGATTAAGGTGGTAAATGTTGGTTCACTAAGATGTCTTTTTTGAGCAATCTTAATTCCTACATTAATTCTGTACCCGAGGTAAGTCTTTTTATCTCAAGAGTGTCAGCACAATCTATGCAGTGAATTCAGAGGTTGGCTAAAGGTAAATCATTGCAATCACTAATGACTATCTTTTCAACTTAAGTCAAACAACTCCTAAAGAAATAAATAAGGGAAAAATAACTTTGAAAGAACTGTTAACACACTCTACAATTCTGTCTAATTATTCCAAAACCAAATGAATCTGAATGCGAATGCAAAGAATCATGCTTGGCAATGTTCAAATGGAATTAAAGATAACTCACTCGATCAAGAAAGAGAACTATAACAACTGACCAACAATGTTCATCTATCGCAAATCAGAATTGAACAACAAATCCTAATTGAACAATAATTTTGATTGAACGATAATTCTCAATTGAACAACAATCTCGATTTAACGACAATTTCTCAATTGAATGACAATCAAGCATATACGATAAATTACTTCTAAACAACAACTATTTTCTGTCAGCAGACCATGGAAATTTATTGATACTATCTCTAAGATCTATGTTATCATAACTCAAAAGGAACAACAATCTATTCTAAAACTAATATAACTAATCAAATCAAAGAATTATTCAGATACATCAAAGGGCTAAATATGAATCGAAATGAACAACAATATGAATTGGAATCGCCAATCCTCACAATAAGAAAAATAATATTAACTGATTATTAATAATCGATAAATATTAAAATGGAAATATTATAACACAAGATAGCAGTAGAAGTTCTTTTGACCAGGCCTAAAGTCACCAGAAGCCTCCACTAAGGAATACTCAGAATATAAGTGAAGATCAAACACAGTCTTTCATTAATATGAGTAACTAGATTACAACATCAGTAAGATAACAACAGGATATGTCTAAAAAAGAATGATTATACATTACATAATTCTGAATTGAACTTTGTTTGCCTCTCCGCCTTATATATAAAAATAAGAGAGAAAACTAGATAAAAGTGAATCCTCAGCATCAGGGGATCCTGAGAATTTCGCAATACATAATCTGATTCTGTCATGAAATAGTATTGGTGTGCCTGGCCTCTCACTGCCTTTCCTGCATTGGACGTTGTCTTTCCCTTTTACGGCTTGGTGTTTCTCTATCAAATGAACAACAATTGACCAATCCACATCTTCTACAGTCAAGGATAGTGAAAAGTCGGTTTCCAGTGCGAGATTTATCTAAATTGTTACAAAGTGCTTTCATCCAACTTTAACTATAATTTCCTTTATTTCAGTTCATAAACAGAGTAAAGATAAATACAAAATAAAACAATTATTGAGGAGAAAATATACCTTTTTCTTGACCCAACATACTCCCCAGCTTACCTTGTTGCAGGTCCTCATGCAATTACATAGTTGAAGTGTAGCTGAGTTAGGGAATAGACAGAATATACCTCCTCCTTATAACATCTAAAGCCATTTTTATTCTTCAATATAATAAAAGCCAGGGTAACATCTTGATCCTTCAAGGTGTAATCACAACGATACTTATCTAGAGGATACCATATTATTGGAGTCCTATACCAACATGCTATCCATTCAAGTCCCATAGTCCAAATCGTATTACTATATTTATAGAAATGAGAGGAGGTAGCTTTATAGTTCCTATATCTAAATGGTTCTCTATTTCTAACAGTAATGCTGGAGGATTCCCACCTTTGTCTAGCTACAGACAAGGCTTCCTTCTTAATATCTTGGAAATACTCCTTTCTAGCTTGTATGACATCTGTATGGAATGGCTCTAGTTGGCCTATAACACTGGCTCGATCCATGAATTGCTTGTGTTTACTCAAGAGATGCAGGGGTTTAGTTGGTTCTCCTCTCACCTGTAGGTCAATTCCTTCTTCAAGCCTCCTAAAGGTATTATGGGCCTTGGCCAACTTCAGATGTTTAGTAGCGAAAGAAAAAAAATGCCACGAGTTGTGCATCCCCTATAAAGGGGCTAGGGTTATTGTCCCTGTCATCTTCTAGAAAGAAATTGTGGATATTCAACTCACAAAGGAGGCATTGTACCTATTTGTCTGTTCTCTAAAGAATTTGAAAAAATCTAGGGTAGTTTTGATTTCCACTGGCTTACTAGCCTTAGCAGCTTTGATTTTTAGTAGTAGGAACCTTTCTAGGCAATAGAGGGAATAATTCGTAGCAGGTTCTCTACATGACACGGTGTCTAAATAGAGAGAGCAGATAGTTTCCAGCTGCTCTTGAGCCTTCTCTAATATCTCCCATGCTTTCTCAACCTTTTTCTGTTTAGCCCAAAAATGGGCAAAGGTTTCATCCTTAGTTATGGTTAGTGCTGTAAATTGTTTCTTTAATTCTTGATGTATCTTCAAGGGCACTACCTCCTCCTTGTACTGGGCTAATTCCTACTACGCCTTTAGTAATTCATTTTGAAATCTGCTAATAAGTGCTTCCTTGATTAAGGTAGTATTGGCAGGTGTTTCTTTGAGTTGAGTTTCTGCTTCCTGGGTCTCCATGGGATTGGTCTGAATAGCAGCTTTAGCTGCCTCTAAAATCATGTAATGAGCAATTGGAATGTCCTCTTTAGCATCTATTTGAACAACAATATCCATGGTAGGATGTTCTGTTTGGGTCTCCTATGAGAAAACACAGGGGTTCCTTTGGACAAGCCAAAATATCCTCAGTTTGGGTCTCAACGTTCCTTCGAGAACAATGTTCTATCTGTGTACCTTTGGTCTCTTTTTCTACTTTCAAATTCTTGGCTCTAATGGCCTCCTTTAACCACTGCCTTAGTTTCCCAATTATTCACTTCTGTTTCATATACTTCTTAAGTGCTTTTCTGAGCTTGTCACTATAGGAAATCTTTATCCTCGAACTTCCAACTGGTGATGGGTTAACTGCATTATCCTATGGTTCCTGTATAGGTGGTTATGTGTCAGCATCATGGAGGGTTTCATATAGAACTGTATCTCTCGAGGGAGCTGCATCTTCTAACTCTACCTTATCATGGATTTCTCTTTTAGGAGACCCCAATATAATGGTGACTCTTGAACAATTGTCATTCTATGAAGTTTCTTCAGGGTAAGGCTCATCCTCAGAGGACTTAGAAAAAATAGTGTTACCTGGTTGATTTTCATCTACCATGGTTTCATTTATAGGGTTTTCTTCACCTAGGGGGTCCACTGGACCGATTTCTACTGCCTGATTTCCTCCGTTAGTGATATCTTCTTCATGTGTCTCTTCTTCAAGAGGTTTTTCCACAGAAGGAATTGGTTCCCTTTGTTCTTCCATGGAATCATTGCATGGCAAGTTTTGCTCATGACTAGGGCTGTCAGGAGGGGTAGAATAGTTGGGGGTGCAATGTTGTTCCTCAGCATTCTCAGATTGTTCTCTACCTTCTCCAAACATCCCCATGCTTTCCAATACCCTAGCCACTTCCTCCTTAGAGTCTTGTAAAGGAGAATTTTGCAGACTTGCCGGTGGTGTGTGGCATGGTCCAGCCTCATCTACTTGAATTGGGATGCTTCGCTAGAATTTCACTCGCACAGGGTGCCTACGCTTTGCTGGGTTTAGAGGCATGGAGGAATTCTTTCTTTTTAGTGTTTTTCTTGGACCTTGGGTTCTTGGCCCTTTCTGTCCATTACTGTGTTTTCTAGGGGTGGAGCCAATGTAGGATTTATAAAATTATCCCAAGTTAACTGTTATTGGGCCATTCTATTCATAATGATTAATTTAAGCAATCGGTGATGGCTAATTACTTTGTGTGGGTCATTGGCTATCCTAACTCAACAGGTGACATTATGTATTAGAGAATTCAAGTAAAACAACAAATTAACTGAAATTTTCTCTTTTAAAATGGCTAGAAGTCTTAGTTGAGGGGGCTTTACGACATCGTGCCGACTTTTGCAAGTAATGTATCTTTGCATGATGACATCCAATTATTGCCACGACTGCCTTAATGCTGAAGGATGGATCCCTTTTCCTGCATGCACTAGTTGTTCTCCTGGATCCTAGAATACTTCGATCGCATCATGTAGAAGGACATGTTTTTTTGTCCATTTGGTTCCTTCAGCTGGAAGCCTAGTGAATTCAGCTATCACTACTTCATAAACTTTTATACTTCTACCTCTGACTGTGGTGCTACCATTTTGCAAATTCTGCAGAAATTCCAACGTCAACCCCTCATGAAAATCCTGCAACCTATTCAGATATTGTAGCCATCCTCCGTGCTCAAGAATTGCATGAGCTTGATCTGATACC
Source organism: Pinus taeda (assembly GCA_000404065.3). Taxonomy (NCBI): domain Eukaryota; kingdom Viridiplantae; phylum Streptophyta; class Pinopsida; order Pinales; family Pinaceae; genus Pinus; species Pinus taeda. The sequence continues at coordinate 125,049 of APFE030610330.1, forward strand.
ATCAGTACTGATAGTTCATTCCTGATAGCTATTCCTCCCATCATTGTTGTACTTGTAACTGGTTTAATTGTATGAAATTGGTTTACACTTCCACAATTCAGAACAACAATAGAAAACATTACAACAATTAACAGATAAATGGCGATATTTTGGGATTTAATATCATATTTAGTTAAGGCATTGGTCCCATCAATCATACTTAATGTAGGATCATGAGTCTGCATGCCAGTCATAATGGTTGTCATCCTTACCCCAATCACAAATACTTGCTAATTATTACTCATTCATAATCATCATTCAATCCTTCCTCGGAAGTTAATTCAAATCATTATCACACAATTGTTCTTAACTGTAACACATGCCATGCATACGCAGGCCATCCCCCTTTGACTAGAAAAGGGCATCCACGTCCTTTCAGCATGTGAAAAGCAAGAGAAAGCATTACCAAGACATAAATGCCAGAAACCAATTCTAAAAACGTGTTAATAAATGAAGCAATTAAAGAAGAGACATCATTGGATGTGAAATGACCAAAAAGAAATTAAAATAGAGATTTTAATACATTATGTCAAAAGATTTTTG
>APFE030610342.1:21109-36828 GCA_000404065.3 Pinus taeda
TTGACACCTGATTGGTCCATGAATTCTATTTAAAGCGCATGGAGGGTCATTTGTAGGTTCACCGTGCATGAGCGAAGCTTATGTAAATTTTCATTCTTTTATTAATAAATTGCCTGTAGTAGCCACGTTGGCGCAGGTCGTGGACTGTTCCCCTCTCTGAGGGTTTTAACCACATCAAAATATTGGTGTATTGATCTGTGATCTATTTGTGAGCGGTGTCCTTTTGGTGTTCTGTCTGAGGAACTTACCCTGTAAATTCCTACACCTTGGTAATAAGAAAAGGAGAAAATGTTGGTATGTTGTATTTATGCAATGGTATTTCTAATTTTTTTAATTCCTTAACCTCCATATGAGTAGATATGAAATTATGGCATCATAGGCTTAGGCACATATGTGAGAAAAGGATGCATATTCTTCACTGAAGAATTTTGTTGCGAGGTTTGAAGCATGTTGATTTGGATTATATGTGTAACGTTCCATATACATCAATAGTTGGAATCTTAATGTATGCAATGGTTTGCACAAGGCCTGATATTGCACATGTAGTGGGATTTGTAAGCAAGTATATGAAAAATATAGGAAAATATCATTGGATGACGGTAAAGTGGATTCTCAATTATTTCAGAGGTACCACAAATCAAGCACTATGGTTTGGTGGCTCAAACATTTCTCTATAGGGATATGTTGATGCAAACATGGAAAGTGATAGAGATATCAGGAGGAGGACTATAGGGTATGTGTTTACTATAGGTGGTGTTAGGTTCCTATACCAATAGGAGTCATAATTTTGAATGACTAAGGTTAAGCCTTGTAATATTGTACATACCTTTTCTTTCTGCAAATGTTTTCCATATAAAAAATATAAAGAGGGTATGTCCTAAAAGAAAAATCAAAGGACAAAACGAATGAGAAAAAGTCAAAAAATGAAAATATATGAACCCCCCCAAAAAAACAAAAAGAGACCATGAAAGTGAGAAAGTCTAAATGCCACTATTATTTACTTTTTTGCATAATAATGATTGTGTGTAGCTTGTTATTTATGCCACAATCCATGGTAATCAAACTGTTTAATCTTGATTGTATCATGCTTTGAATTTTATGTTTATAGTTAGAGAATAAAATATGACCAAACAATTTAATATTGGCAGATCATTAGATAGGTAGAGAAAATAAAAGGAACTCATAAGCTTAATCTGAGCCCTTGGATAATATAAGGTTAGAAATCGATAGTTTGTTTTATTAAAGAAAAGATATAATAAGGGTTTTCTAGCCTAAATACACCTAAATAAATGAAGAAAAAATGTTAGAATAAGAGATGGATAAGTAGAAGAAAGGTTGATGAACTACAAAGTTAATTGGATCGAAACACATGCATCATGCTTTGATACATATTTCAACATGTATGATCAATTATGAAGGAAAAAGCAAAGGTTTACAAGTTTATGTGATTAACTCCCCCTCATTCATATTTCCCCTTTACTTACTAATTTCCTATCGACAATTATGTTCTAGTACTTTAAATCCTACAAGTCAAAGAGGCTCAGAGCATTTCTATGACTTTTGGTGGGACCAGACCCTTGGCTTAATGACTTATGGACACAAGTGCTAGAATCCCTTTCATAAAATCCATTCCCCCCCCCCCTCATTTCCCTAATGAAACCCATTTTCCTAAGGTTAAAACACTTTTTCTTAGGAAAAGTAAAAACAATTCCATGTTAAAGCCCTTTTCATTCCAAAAACCCACAAAAAGTACTTTATCCTAAGTGCCAAATGTATGAAATAAAATGTGTATACTTTACATTATGCTAAGGATATAGTCACTCTGCTCATCACTTTTCATATTAATTTTTAATTTTATTATATAACTCCCCGATGAAACCCTTTTTCCCGTATATTAACTAAATCCCTATGTAAATACCCCCCACCCTTAGTTTTAATAGAAACTAATATGTTTGCCCCATAATTTACCAAATCTCGATAAACATATGTTAATCCCATCATTAAGTTCCACCCGATCCCCTAACCTCGTGATTAACCCCACGTTAATCACACACCGTCGTGATTAAGGCCCCGTAGGCCACCCGTAAACCATTCATTTCCTCCGTGCAAGTTTGTCTCCCAACTACCCTTAGATCAACTTCCTACTCATCCAACAGTCCACAACCATATTTGTCATGCCCGATGGATGAATGTTACATGCTCGATAAAGTGGTTTTCCCCGACCCCCCGAAGGTTACGTGTCAAGCTCTAGACTATATCGAGTGAACCCTCCCCAAAACCACCTTCGCTTCATAAGCAGTACGATGCCTTGGGAAACCATCTCCCTGCTCAACCCGCCAAACCACCTACTATTCATTTGAAATCGCCCGTCAAAAAATAACTGTTGCCCCATAAAGAGGTCGAGGGGCCCCTTTTCACCCTTTCTTGCTCGTTTTCTCTCTGAACCATTGGGATTCTTGCAAATGTTGTATTTACAACTTAAACTTTGAATTCACCCCTGAAGAAAGTTGCAAAGGCCCCAGTTGACCTCTTTGTCCATACCAGATTCATTCAGACCTCTGCAGATGTCGTGAAATCCAAAATTTGCATATTATTCACCCAATTCCAGGTATTTCACCACAAATTACCACTCTCCCTTTCAAATTCAGAAATGCCTAGCCTTGTACAGTGTTTCAATTAAGTAAAATTAATTGAATAAATATTCTAAATTTAAAAACCCATGGCTGAACCCTCTGAAAATTCCCAGTTGTTGTGAAAAACTTCTGAATAAACCTGTAAAGCCAAATTTAAATCCACAAGAACTAAATTATGGCTTCCCCTATTGCATTGGACATTAGACCTGTAAAAAATCCCCATTTCGACCTCGACCACCTTCCCTTGGCTGACAAGGATTTCCAAATTAAGGATACATCTACCCAAATACCTCCCCATGAGGTTATTTTCTCTAGAGTACTATAGACAAATAATGAACTCTGATGAGATAAACTTTGTCTTGGCCAAGAAAAGATCACAATTCAAAGTAAAAAACCAGTTAGGCCCCTTCATCTGCAATTCTAGTGAGGCAGGGAAGGAGGCAGACCAAATTTTGCAGCAAATGAATTTCCAAAAGAGTTTCATGTGGAGGTATGATACTCAAGAATTTATGACCAGATTGAGAAAGAAGGCCAAGTTGGGAAGTTATCTTCACCACTCCATACTAGATATAGAAAGATATGCAAATCAATCTGAGTGGGTGGAAAACACTCTTGTAGATAGAGACAGTACAAAGGTAGATGTAGAGAATGCCTTATGTGACTTATAAAGACAGTTTGATGAGAGCTCGTTTCTGTAGGTACTTGAACAACAACAGCCATCCATGAGCACCCTTCCTATCATGCATACTCCTCAAAATGAGGAAAAGAACTCCAAAAGGACTAGGGATGAACCCTGAAGTTTAGGAATGGGCACATCAAATATACAGTATGGGACTAGTCAGAGAAAAATACATAGGCTAAATCCTATTTTAGAGCAGGAAGACACAAAAGGTTCAGTAGAAATAACTAATACTAAGCTAGACAGAAGTAAAGGCATAGCTCTATCTGAGGAAGCAAAAGGGCCATCTACATCATAGACCCATAGTTTGGAAAGATAGCTAAGTGTAGAAGTATCCTCATTCAATAGGCTGCTGATAAGGATAAGGATATAAAAGATGGATATAAAGAGATCAAGATGAGAAATGTGAAACTAAAGGCTTGAACTTATGCTCAGTATCTCAAACTCACACATACCAATCAAACAAGGTTGATGTTAGCTTTTCACATCAAAGAGGGAAAACTACAGATGTCCTTCATAAAACCAACTACACAGCAGCCAAGGACATCAACAGATTATAAGAGAATTGATTTTGAAGTGATGGAAAAGGATATTCATCCCATAGACCAAATTGAATTGCACAAATAGGCTAGAGAGATGATATACTCCACCCTCACAGGTAAATCCATAGCTACTCATCAGTTACAGAATTCATTGAGCAATATCTCAGCTCAATATCAATTAGAGAAGGCCTCCTCATAGGCCAAGCATACTAGAACCAACTCTTTGGAAGACTTAGTGATTGAATTGGGACATGAAGCCACTGAACAACTGATAAAGAAGAAAAATGATGACATTGCTACACTGAGAAAACAATTGAAGATACCCCAGTTGCAGCATCCCTAGACACAGGAAGTCTTAGAGAGACAAACTAGACATGAAGAGTTGATGGAGTTGGTCCTAAAACTTAATGATTAGTTAAAGGAGACAGAGAGAGAATTAGACACTTTAATTCAATTAAAACAAAGTGATATTGCCACTGCATCTGCAAATGTCATCCCAATGGTCTCAACAACATTCCCTTCAATGCTAGAAACCATATTGGCTCCCATAGCTCCCATGCCTACAACACAACCAATTTCAACAGAGTCTACATCGGCAGTAGGTGCATCAGGAGAAAAAGCAGCAGAGTTGGTCAGAGCCATGGAGGAAATGTCTATTCAAGCTTTAGAAATGAACAAACTGAAAGAAAAGGTGACAAGCTTGGAAATAGATTGCAAGCTTGCCAAGATCATGCATAAGGAAGAAGTGCAGAAATCTTCCAAAATGAATGAAAGGTTAAAGGGCATGGAGAAAGATCTAACACTAAAGGAACCCCTTGGGAAAGCCAAGGAACTTTTATGGGACAATATCATTGACTCTATCAATGATATTTGGTCATCCATTCAAGTGATTTTTGAACAGATAGACCTGATAAAGATAGCTACAAAAGTTATCCAAAAAGTCAAGGAAGAACTAGGAGACATGCCTGGAGATGCAACCAGACTTATCCACTTCCTCAATAGTAAAAACAAATATGAACTTCAGGAATTGGATATAGAGGATATGACAGAAACAATTTTGGAGGTAAGAAAGGTCCTTTCCAAGAGAAACTTAATGCTAAACTTGGAGGACATGTGTCACAATATGCACGTAGCAGTTGATAGATTTATGAGAAAGTTTCAAATTTTGAGATAGAAAGGGTTACCTAGTCCCTTGGTCATAAATGACAAGCTCATGACACAACAAGATTATGACAACAAAATTAGAAAGCGCTAAAGAACAGGCTAGTACATCATCAATAAAGGCATTTCCAACAGGCAAAGTTGTTTATTAGACATTTCAAAACCTATTTTTCCTCTAGCATGAGGTGAAACACCTATTCATCACTAGGCCTACTTTTGCTAAGTATACTAAGGAAAATGAGATATATAGAAGGATGTTGAAAATCAAGTTACCTGATGCTGAATTATGGAAAACATTGGCTGATTTACTATAGTAAAATGTAGTAAAAGGTTAATGTACAGTTAGCATGGTAAAAGGTTAATGTAAAGTCAATAGGGTAAAAGGTGAAGGCAGGACATCATGGTTAAAGAGCATTAGATGAAAGCCAAAAGTAACTAAAGCCTCCAATGTGAAAGTTCAAACAGCAAAGAGCACAAAGGGCTACAAACCAAACTATAAAGGCCAGCAACACCATAATAAAAGGGACAACATGGAAGCAGTTTAATAGTTGTCTCTACCTTCTAGCAAGAAGATATTTTTATTTCCTAGATGAAATCCCAAGTTAGTTTGGGATATTTTGTAATAAACATTTGTATAAATACTTCACAATTTGAAGTATGTAGGGTGGATTCTTAGACATTTCTATAGACTTCTTGATGAAAAGACTGTAAAGATATTGTATCACTGACTGGATCAACAAGCTAGATTGATGAACAAAGATAAGATATTTCACAAGATTCATGTGTAGAGAAAAGTGCAGACAAGTATTTTCTTATGTTGTTGTTACCTTTCTTAAAGTTTTTCCACAATATTTAATGTATATATGAATCTGAATGCTATAATTGGAGTGTTATCTCAGAATTTGTTTAATTACATTATGTTTTAATAGTTATGCATATAAATGTTTTCTACTAATATCTAAGTTAAGGAATTATTAATTGCTCCTTAGTTTAGGTTGTCTTTCTATAATCTATAGCAAAGGATTCTTAATTTCCCTTTGTTTTTGATTACCCACTGTTCGTCGTTTCAATCCCAGCTTGAGAATTCTTAATTTATCTATCACCCTAGTTAAGACCATTTCACCCCTCTGGCCCAAAGACCTACACTTTACTCTACTAGCTTTCCCTTTGAACACTCCCTTTAGTGAGTTAATTCCAGTTTTGTTGCCCTTCTGTTGACTCCATAGCACAATGGTTTAAAGACATTATTCTATCTATGTTTTTTAAGGATTCCACCATCCAATCTTCAATACAAATCAAAATCCCTAAACATTCAGAACTAGCCTAAAATCCCAGTAAACAAAGCTAAACCATATAGAGAGAGCCCTCTCTGAGCCATAGGTGAGCTAGAGCCTATGCTTAAAAGTTGGTTTGTGGTTACCTCAGTCATTTTCTTTCTTCTAATAACTTCTAGAGAAAATTCTGAGTGATAACATAGTGGTGACCATACTGGGGACATCGAAATCTCAGTACTAATAAAGCTTTAATAAAATTCCAAATCTTCATTATGAGCCTCTTAAAGTCATTTTTTAGAAGTTATCTTGACAAATATCACAAAAAAATTAAAAAAAATTGAAATTCAGCCGAGGGAAACCTCCCCACAAGCACCTAACCCCTCGTCCACTTTTGCTTGGCCCCATACGTATTGGAATGAATTGGAATGAAAAGGCCCTATTGAATGGATGAAGGGACGCGGTCTTGCTTGGGCTTCCAGGAAGACTCATTTTACTAGGGCTAATCCAGACCCAAACCCTTCCCTGTTAGTTGATAATCCCAACCTAATTTCAAGAGAATGCATAAAAGAAGAAAGTTCAGTTAGCCAAATACCATTATTTAAAGATAATTCATGTCCTAATGAGTGGTTATTTTTAGAAGAACTTCCCTTTGATGTGTCATTTGAACATTCATTATTTCTGAACAAAATCCAAAAATGCACTCAGTGAAACTATTCTAGATCCTTATTTTATTGCAGACCTTGAAGTTCAACAAGCCAACAAATGCATTGATGAATACATTCTGAAATCTTCACAATCATCCATTAATACTGCCACAACACCTGAGCTTTCTGAACAAGCATCCATTACTTTGGGTTCACCATTGTTCCCTTCAACTTCATTAATAATACCTTCTGAAGTCCATTCTTCACCACCATTTATAACCACACTCCCTCACCAACCTATTATCACCCATTCATCACCTACTAGTCCTGGTTCTTCATCCACTACCGCATCATCTCCAATTACCTCAACCCCACATCTTAACCCCTCCCAGCTTACAGCCATGGCAAATAGATATGATCCTCTTGTTTTACCTGCCCAACTTGGTCCTATGCCAGTAGACTATCAAAGTAAAATTGTTCAATTTGAGGGCATAAGACATTACACTGCACAGCAACATGTCAACAAGATAACATATTACTTTGAGTTGCACGAGATTGACATAGATAATGTTCAAATGAGACACTTTACCCAGACTTTAGCTGGTGATGTTAGGAAATAGTTTAGAGCATTACCTGCTAATACTATTGATAGTTTAGATGCACTTCACTAGTAATTTTTGAACAGATGGGAAAAGAAAAAGAATCGCCTACCAATCCTTTCAGAATATGAGAATATTAGAAGAGGACCTAATGAAACTATTCAAGATTACTGCACTAGATTCAATAATATATATAATGCCATCCTAGTTAATCTTAGACCCCAACCTGACTTAGATTCAATAATATATATAACACCATCCTAGTTAATCTTAGACCCCCACCTGACTTGGCATTAATAAAGTCCCCTGATGGTTTTGACACAGATATGGCATACCAACTTAGGGAAAGAAACCCTGCAACATTAGAAGAAATGCAAAGTGTAGCTATTAGTGTTGAATCTAATTTGTTAGCTAAAAGGGCTAGAATTAGAAATGAAAAAAAAGGAACTGCTAAGGATGAAACTTCACCATCTGGCATTAAAATTGATAGCTTAGACAAAAGTATGGAAAGAGTAATGGATATAATAGAGAACATAGAAAGTAAACCCCAATGGGATAACCAACAAGCGCCTCCAGTTAGAAACCAAAATTTTAGAAAAAACCAAAACCAAAAAATTGGGAAAAATGGACCAGATCATAACATTATGCCTCCTTTATATGAAAATTATGCAGAGACATCCCATCTAGAAGATCTAGAACAAGATACACAAATTAACCTAATGGGAATAAATGATGAGGAAACCATTTTTCTAACCCAAGATGCGCAGGAACTACATATGCTGCAACAATTACAAATATAGTCTGGAGAATCATTTGATTACAAATAGGGATATGATTCTGCCATTTCTGAAGTACAGAAATAGTATAATCTAAGAAGCAAAAAGAATGCTGATGTTCCTGACGAAACCAAGAAAACAGTGCAAAGTCAACCCAAGAAAATAAACGAATCCCCTGTTTTAAAGATCCTCCAAATTCTCCCTAGGTAGAACCCAAATTCTTCTAGCCCCACAATTGTATATGTAACCTATGATCAACCTTCTGTTGATCTGCCATCCACTTCAATTCCACCTAAGGAACTAGTGGACAAAGCTCAAAAAATCATATCTGAAAATCCACATAAGGATATCCCCAATAAAGGAAAAGAAGACAAGCCTACTCAAGTCCCTGCTACAAAAAATCAAAACCTTCAAACAGAAAAAGACTCTTTGCCATTCAATCTAGGAGCAGAGATAGCAAAGCTAAAGATTTCAGTTCCTTTAACAAAACTAATCAAGAATGAAACTTACAAATCACAGATAAACCAAACCTTAAACATTGTTGAAAATGAGGATTTAGTCAACCTGTTTGTTGACCAACCAGAACTCATATTTGGTCTAGATGTTAATGGCAAACCATTAGAAGGAGGAGTTCCACCTTTTTACATTAGCCTTAGTATCCATGACAAAATTCTACTCAATGCAATGTTGGATTCTGGGGCCTCTCACAACTTAATGCCTAAATCAGTGATGGAGAAATTAAACCTAGACATTACAAGGCCTTACAAAGACTTATTCTCATTTGACTCTAGTTAGGTACAGTGTCTAGGATTGATTAAAGACCTGTGTGTCACTTTAGTCAAATATTCTGCCAAAAGCATCCTTATGGATATTGTAGTTGCTGACATCCCACCAAAGTATGGCATGTTGATATCCAAATCATGGGGAGCCAAACTCCAGGGATCCTTACAACTAGATATGTCATATGCAACAAGCTCTATTTTTGGACAACCTAAGAAACTATATCGAGAAACCTTAATGAAATATATGGTAAGTAGCCAGGATTGGCCTCAAAACTTTCCCATCTACTCCATACACTTAGATATTGATTCTTTTATCCTTTATAATGTTGATCAAACAAAAGAAAAGTTTTTAGATAGTATTAATACATAACCAAAAGAAATTGCAGTTTCTACACAAAATGAAACTAACCAAACTACAAGACTTTTCAATGAACAACATGGTCAAACTGCTATAAATGATGAAAAATTTGTTGCAGTAGATAGTGAAAATTATGATCATGAGATTTATAGCATTTAGAATTTGATGGATCAGTCAATAAGTTAGGAGCAGGAGCAGGAGTGTGGATATATAATTTTGAAACTAATCACTCAGAAGGCCATGCATATAGATTTAATTTTAAATGTACCAATAATATGGCCGGGTATGAAGCATTAATTTTAGTCTTAAGTTAGTTAGGAATCTAGGAGCTAAAAGAGTTTCTATCATGGGAGACTCCGAACTAATTATAAAACATATTGATGCGATATATATGAAAAAGGACCCTAGATTAAGTTGTTATAGGGGAACTATTGTAGAAATACTTAATACTTTCCTAGAAACAGAGCTTGCAGTAATTCCTAGAAAACACAATATGCAAGCCCATAGTTTAGCAATGTTTGCCAGCACTTGCAAATTACCCTTCCAACCTAACCATCAATAAACTGCTGAAGTTAGGCACAGACCTACAATTCCAGATAATTTGAAGAATTGGCAAATATTTTCTAATGATAAACACATAAATAACATTTTACTTTTAGAAGAAGAGTTTGTAAATAAAAATATAGATACTAATACATCCATAGATCCCGGCACTAAGGATGAGATAGAAATAAATGAGATAGAAGGTGACGAACTAGATAGAGTCAACCCAACTAAATTTACTAAATCAGATGTAGATAACTTACAACAAATTGAGATTGATGAAATAATGAGTGAAGAAACCAAAGTAATTAATCTCAAGGATAACTTACCAAAGGGATTAACCCCTCTGGAATTTGATTCAAATGATGTTCCTAGGTGTTATCGGGAAATCCAGTGTCCATTTGGAGCTGCTAATCCCACTAAGACGGGTAGCTATATTAGAAACAAACAAACTAAAGTCACTTTTGTTTTCCTTTATGAGAGATAGATGAGAAAGAAGCTGAGAGTACCAACTTCAGTCTTTCGCTTTGCTCCTTGCTTGTTTCCTTTCCCCTTTGATAGAAATTCACCAGTCTTTCCTCACTTTTCCTACTTCAAAGAACACCAATGGAGTCAAAGCAGCATGATACCATCCAAACATAGAGATCTATAACCATAAACAATATAGGATCAGATATATATCAACCATACAAATGCATATATCAAGACAAGATTCAAAGATACACAAACACGTGGAGGAAAACTCAAATACCTTTGTTGATAGAAGTAGTAGAAGAGAGGATTACAACCCATTGGTCTGACCCAACACCATCCTCCCATCATGAAAGCCCTCTTCACCTCATGAAAAGCTCAGATCACCCAACAATGTTACATAGAGAAACCAACAGCACTTACCAAAATACAAAATTCCAGCCTCTGGATCTCTAAGATGTGGGATCCATATATACATGTTTGTAGGTGGGTGAGTCAGCTTTTGGGATTTTGATTAGTGTCCTCTCTCTGATAATTCTTGGTTTCACTTTGAGATTCAAGATCTCTTACTCATCCCTGGGAAAATTCAGAGAGGTAAGTGTCAAATGGGCAGTTTCTAGAAGATTCTCTGGGTTTCCACCTAGCCAACTGCCTCTGCCATTTGTCTGCTCTCACTTATTGCACCCTACAGAAGGGCTTTTCAGTATGCATCACACTTTTTGCATGTGGCAGGTGAGATGCATCACACCTTTAGCACTGGGCGGTCTGTATGGTCTAGTTTTGACTAGTTCTGAGTAGTTTTTCAAGGAGAACTTCTAGGAGATGATGTAATCAACTTACCTTGCTCCTTTAGGGTATGAAACAACACTTTTAGGGACTTATAAGCCCTTGTTTTATGGACATATGTGATTGGGGTTGCAGTGCCCAAATATGTCTATAACACTAGGAAACCTAAAATGGAACCGTTAAGGTCTAATATAGAGGAATGTAATAGAGGCACCGATGAAAATCCTAAATGGATCAAACTTTCAAAATAATTACTTCCAACTGAAAAAGTAAAATACATTGAATTGTTGAAAGAATTTCATGATGTCCTTGCTTGGAGTCATGAGGACCTCAAATCCTATGAAACCAACATCATCCAACACACAATGCCTATTAAAGAAAATCAAAATCCTTTCAAACAAAAACTTAGAAGGATTAATATTGTCTTATTACCTGCAATTGAAAAAGAAATTCAGAGGATGTATGATGCCAAAATAATTGCACCAATCATATTTCCTGATTGGGCCTCAAACATGGTGCCAACTAAAAAGAAAACTGGTGAGATCAGATTCTGTGTGGATCTCATAAACCTCAACAAAGTGTCATTGAAAGACAATTACTTTCTCCCCAAAATGACCAAATTTTACAAAGAGTAGTTGGATCAACCAAAATCTCATTGTTGGATGGGTTCTTTGGTTACAATCAAATCTTGGTTCATCTTGATGACCAACCCAAAACTACTTTTACTACTTCTTGGGGCACATTTATGTATGTGAAAATGCCTTTTGGCATAATGAATGCAGGAGCCACTTTCCAGAGGGCTATGGATGTAGCCTTTGAAAAACAAATTCACGATTTCCTTGTGAGATATCTAGATGATACTACTGTAGTTTCAAAATCTGACAATCAACATTTGGATGATCTAAGATAAGTTTTTTATAAATGTAGGAAATTTGGGATTTCCTTGAACCCCCAAAAGTCTTTGTTTGGGTTAGAAGAAGGAAAGTTATCAGGTCACATAATTTCAAAAGATGGTATAGGAATAGATCCTACAAGAATAGAATCCATCTTGCAAATACAACACCCTAGGAACATTAAAGAGTTACAATCTTTCTTAGGAAAAATTAATTTTCTTAGGAGATTTATATCTAATCTAGTAGAGTTAATTACATCACTAAACAACATGCTGAAAAAAGTACTCCACCATAAAATGGACTATTGAGGCTAAATATATTTTGAAGATATTAAACTAGCCTTAACTAAAACACCCATGTTAATCAATCCTAAATTTGACAGAGATTTCATCTTGTTTTCCTTTGCTTCTGAGCACACAATTATTGCGGTTCTATTGCAGAAGAATGACCAGAGCTATGAACAACCCATTTCTTTCTTTAGCAAAACCGTGAGAGATGCCCCCTTGAAATATAACATAATGGAAAAACAAGCATTGGCTTTAGTCAAAGCCATTGAGGACTTTGTTGAGTGTGGATCATGATTGTTCAAAGGTCTTTGTTTTAGCTAGATGTATATCCCAGGAAGTTTGTACACCCCTCCACTCGGGGTGGTGCGGGCAAGACTTGTCCCCCCTACGGGGGTTTGGGGGGACTGATCCCCCCTGGCTGGGGTGTCCGGGGGCCAGTGGTCCCCTAGCAGGGGTTTTAAGGGCAATGCCCCCGAAGCTAAAAATAGATGTAAAATTGCCTTGTAAAAGTATAGTAATTTCTAGTCAATCTAGGCCGTTCATTAGGCGGATGATCTGACATTAGAACTTATGTTTTTTTTAGCGTTTTTTTCCCTAGAAGGCAACCCCTCTCTTTGTATGAGGGAATTGTATTTGAGGCTGTGTAATAGATGTGTATTCTCCGAGTGAGAAGCAGAGAGGTGATACTGTGAGACAAAACAGAGGATATTACAACAGATCTGTTGTAGGTTGTGTCTCTTCATTTTGCTGGATAATAGACAGAAAGGACTATCTGTTCAGGGTGGACGTAGCCCAAACTAGGTGAACCACATATATCTGTGTCTCTCTTGTTTTATGCGTTTTTTGTGTTTATATTTATGCAATATTTTATGTGTTCCATTGCTCTGTAATATATAATTTTCTAACAACTGGTATCAGAGCCGAAGGTCTATTTGGCTGATAAACTCATAGGAAGGAAGGGTTCCTCGTTCGAGTGGGAGCAATGGTGGAAGATGGTAAGTTTAGGATCAAGAAATTTAATGGCCAAAACTTCTCACTATGGAAGATGCACATGGAAGATTATCTGTATCAGAAATATCTATACCTACCATTGGGCAGAAAAACAAAGATGCCTATGGGTATGACAGCTGAAGAATGGAACCTTTTCGATAGAAAGGCACTCGGAACAGTATGGTTGTGCTTCGCAACATCCATCGCCTTCAACATTTCGAAGGAAACGATGACAGAGGGTTTAATTAAGGCGTTGGAGAAACTATATGAAAAACCGTCGACCTCAAACAAGGTATTTCTTATGAAATGGTTATTTAATATGAAGATGTCGGAAGGTGGATCTGTTGCAGAACATTTAAATGATTTTAATACTGTTACAAGTCAGTTATGTTCTGTAGGGGTAAACTTTTATGATGAAGTTAGAGCTCTGTTATTCTTGTGCTCATTACCAGAAAGTTGGAATAGTTTAATAATGGCCATTAGTAACTCTGTTTCTAGATCTAGTACTTTAAAGTTTGATGATGTTGTCGGTGCTATCCTTAGTGAGGAAATGCAACAAAAAACCTCCGATGAGACATCGGGTAATGCTTTGAGTGTAGAGTCTAGGGGAAGAAAATTGGAAAGAGGAAAGAGCTCAGGATATCACAGTAAATCAAGGAAAGGAATATTCAAGTCCAAATCGGGGATAGTGTGCTGGAAATGTGGAAAGAAAGGACACTTAAAGAAACACTATAGATCTCGGAAGGGAAAAGAAGGAGATGCACAACAAGAAAACAATCATGAAGAAAATGTAACATGTGAGGTGTTACAAGATCCTTTGATTCTTTCTTTCAAAAATATTACTGATTCTTGGGTGGTAGATTCAGGGGCCTCATTCCATGCCACACCTAATAAGAAATACTTTCATGACTATGTTCAAGGAGATTTTGGAAAAGCTCATTTGGGTAATGATAAACCTTGTAAAATTGTTGGAATGGGTAAGGTTCTTGTAAAACAACAGAATGGAAACCAATGGATACTAAAGGAGGTAAGGCATGTTCCAGATGTAAAGAAAAATATGATTTCAACAGGGCAGTTAGACAGTGAAGGTTGTGTGACAACTTTCACAGATAAAGCTTGGAAGGTCACCAAAGGAGCCCTGGTAATAGGAAAAGGCGAAAAAGGTGGTACATTGTATTTATGCAATGGTATTTCTAACTCTGTTAATGCTTTAACTTCCAAAGAAGTAATGCACATTATGGATCATAGGCTTGGACACATGATGTGAAAAGGGGATGAAGATTCTTCACTCAAAGAATTTGTTGCCGAGTTTGAAGAATGTTGATTTGGACTTCTGTGAGAATTGCATTTATGGAAAACAGAAGAGAGTCAGATTTCTCAGAGTTGCGAAAGAAAAGAAGAGTGAAAAATTAGAGCTTGTGCATACATATGTATGGGGACCTGCTCAGGTATCATCTCTCAGTGGCTCTCATTATTATATTACTTTTATTGATGATGCAACTAGAAAAACTTGGATTTATTGCATTAAGAATAAATCTGATGTATTTGATACTTTCAAGAAATGGAAAGCTTTGGTTGAGATTGAAACAGGAAAGAAATTGAAGTGTCTTAAATCAGACAATGGAAATGAACATTGCAGCAAAGAGTTTGATAGGTACTATTCAGAGCATGGAATTCACGGAGAGAAGATAGTTCGAAGAACACCACAAGAAAATGGTATGTCAGAAAGGATGACCAGAATAATCATGGAGTGTGCAAGGTGCATGAGATTGCATGTAGGATTGCCTTTACAGTTTTTTGCAGATGCTATAGATACTGTTGTTTATCTAATAAATAGAGGGCCTTCAAGTTCCTTGGATGGTGGTGTTCCAGAGGAAGCATGGACAGGTAAAAAGGTAAACTACTCCTTTCTAAAGCCTTTTGGTTGTGAGGCATTTGTCTATATTGATAAAGAAAATAGAACAAAGCTTGAGGTAAAGTCAAAGAAATGTACCTTTATTGGATATGGTGTTAATGATTTTGGTTATCGCTTATATGATTACGGAAATCACAAAATCATTAGGAGCATAGATGTAATATTCAATGAAAAGGTTTTGTATAAGAATCAGTTGTAGGAAAAGAAACAGGAAAAAGAAAACAAGGAATACGCAGTTCTTGATGAAATCACTGAAAAAGTAAAGGTGCCTGAAAATAATAATAATCAAAAACCACCACAACAACAACAAGCACCCCAAACACTTGAAAGTGGTGTTAGAAGATCTACCAGGATAAGTAGACACCTTGAACGATACTCTCCTTCAT
>APFE030610342.1:38540-59616 GCA_000404065.3 Pinus taeda
AAGAAGAGCTTGTATGGCTTAAAATAGGCTCCAAGGCAATGGTATCTAAAATTTGACAAGTTTATGTCTGAACAAGGTTATACTAGATGTCACTCTGATCATTGTGTTTATCTGAAAAAGCAAAATGATGGCAGCGATATTATATTGTTATTGTATGTAGATGACATGCTTGTTGCAGGATCTAACATGCAGGAAATAAATGTGCTCAAAAGAAAATTGGCAAATTCATTTGCAATGAAGGATTTGGGAGCTGCAAAACAAATCCTTGGTATGAGAATAACTAGAGACAGGAAAAATAGCAAACTAACATTGTCTCAGAATGAGTACATACAAAAGGTGTTGAAAAGATTTAATATACACAATGCAAAACCAGTTAGTACACCTTTTGCTAGCCATTTCAAACTTAGTAAGGAAATGTGCCCAAAGACCCAAGAAGACATGGATTATATGTCTAAAGTTCCATATGCATCAGCAGTTGGAAGCTTAATGTATGCAATGGTCCGCACAAGGCTTGATATTGCACATGCAATAGGAGTTGTAAGCAGTTCCATGAACAATCCAGGAAAGGAACATTGGATGTCAGTGAAATGGATTCTCAGATATTTGCAAGGTACCACAAATCAAGCATTATGCTTTGGTGGTTCAAACATTTCTCTACAGGGATATATTGATGCAGATATGGCAGGTGACAAAGATAACAGGAGGAGCACTACAGGATATGTATTTGTTGTTGGTGGAATAGCTGTCAGTTGGGTTTCAAAAAACCAAAGTGTTGTTGCACTTTCAACAACAGAAGTAGAGTATGTTGCTACTACAGAGGCTAGTAAAGAAATGATTTGGTTATAAAGGTTTATGGGTGAATTGGGTAAGGTGCATGATATGGGCATGTTATACAGTGATAGCCAAAGTGCCATTCATTTTGCAAAGAACTTAGCATTTCATTCCAGGACTAAACACATACAGCTCAAGTACCATTTCTTACGATCATTGTTGGAAGATGGAGAGTTGAAGCTGGAAAAGATACACACTAGCCAGAATCTTGCAGATATGCTAACAAAAGTTGTAACCAAGGAGAAACTAAGAATATGCTTAGTTTCAATTGGTCTTCAAGGATGACGATGAAGATGAGAAATAGCCAGGTCCAAAGAGGAGTGATTGTCCAGCGAATTAAGCAGCGGCGGAGTTTCTACAATCATTCTCCATGTGGGAGATTGTTGAGTGTGGAGCATGATTGTTCAGAGGTCTTTGTTTTAGCTGGATGTATATCCCAAGAAGTTTGTACACCCCTCCACACGAGGGGGTGCGAGGGGGACTTGTCCCCCCCGCAGGGGTTCGGGGGGGTCGATCCCCCTTGGCCGGGGGGTCCGGGGGCCAGCTGTCCCCTGACAGGGGTTTCGAGGGAAGCACCCCCAAAGCTAAAAATAGATGTAAAATTTCCTTGTAAAAGTATAGTAATTTCTAGTCAATCTAGGCCATTCATTAGGTGGATAATATAACGGTAGAACTTATGTTTTGTTTAGGGGTTTTTGCCTTAGAAGGCAACCCCTCTCTTTGTATGAGGGCATTGTATTTGAGGCTGTGTAATAGATGTGTATTCTCCGAGTGAGAAGTAGAGAGGTGAGACTGTGAGAGAAAACAAATGATATTACAGCGGATCTGATGTAGGTTGTGTCTCTTCATTTTGTTGGATAATAGAAAGGAAGGAATGGTTGTTCGGGGTGGACATAGCCCAAACTAGGTGAGCAATGTATATTTGTATCTCTCTTGTTTTATGTGTTTTCTGTGTTTATATTTCTGCAATATTTTATGTGTTCCACTGCTCTGTAATATATAATTTTCTAACAGAATTTAGGGTATACATCTTATATTCTCATACAGTAGCCTACGTTCCAAATTCAGTAGTCAAAGAAATCCTTAGGATGGTCCTGATGGAAAGAGAGGAAAGTGGATTGCTACTATTTTAGAGTATGATATAGAAATCAAACCTACTAAGTTAATCAAGGGCCAAGGTTTAGCCAAGCTCATCGTTGAATTGAACTGTTGAGCCTTAGATATAAAATTTATTGCAACAATAGATAATGAAGAGGAGATGGAAACTCCACTAATCAGCCTAGCCTTTATTGAATCACCTTGGTATGCTGATATTATTTATATTTTACTGAACTTACAAGCACCTCTTGAATTATCTAGGTCCACTAAAAGTAGGTTTTTGAAGATGAAATCCTTGAAATTTTGTATATTAAACAATGCTCTATTTTGGAGAGATCATGAAGGCATTCTTTTTAATTTCTTATTAAAATATGAATATGACAAAGTTTTGCAAGAGTTTCATGTAGGTGACTGTGGAGGACACCTTTACTAGAATACGGCTGCAGATAAAATCCTTAGAGTCGGTTTCTACTGGCCTACCTTGTTTGTTGATGTCAAAAGATATGTGACCTCCTGTCACAAATGTCAAACTTTTGATGGGAGGAAAAAGCTTTTACCTTTACCCCTCAAGCCAATCTATGCTGAACTACCTTTTCAACAATGGGGTTTAGACTTCATTGGTGAAATTCACCCACCCTCCTCTTTCCAGCACAAATGGATCCTCACAACCACATACTACTTCACAAAATGGATAGAGGCCATACCTTCAAGGCAAGCCACAGACACTATTATGATAACCTTCCTTGAAACCAATATTCTGTCAAGATTTGGATGCCCAACTAAGCTCATTATTGATAATGCAACAACCTTTAAATCCAAAATAATCATAGATTTCTGCAATAAATACCCTATCACCCTGGGCCATTCTAAAACCTATTACCCTCAAGGAAATGGACTGGCAGAATCCTCAAACAAAAACCTGGTAAACATCATCAAGAATTTACTAGAGGACAATAAGAAAATTTGGAATAAAAAGCTAGTCAATGCCTTATGGGCAGACAGATTGACTATTAAAAAATCAATTGGTACTTCTCCCTATCAACTAGTTTATGGGATGGAAGTTGTCTTTCCATCCTCTTTGAGGGTACCGGTAATGAAGATACTTCAAGAATTGTAGGTTGAACCGAATAGTATCCAAAGAAGAATCAATCAAGCTATTCATCTACAACAGACCATAGAAGAGGTCTATATCAGGTCTCAATTTGTGCAGGAAAGGGTTAAAAATATTTTTGATAAGAGGACCAAGGTTGAAGATTTCTACCTTGGTGACAAGGTTCTCAAGTGGCATTGAAGGAGGGAAGACAAAGGTAAACATGGGAAATTTGATTTCCTATGGAAAGGTCCCTATGTCATTTATGCTTACAGAGAAAATAATGCTTTCTTCCTAAGAGAAATTGATGGTACAGATGCAGAAGGTGAGCCAATGAATGGTTGAATGCTAAAACATTACTTTGAACCTAGTTACTAATTTTCATTTCCGATTTGTACATATTCTATTTTCAAAAGTCTAGTTTGGATTGGATGGTGATCTTTGAAGTTGAAGCCCAAAGAGAAGGCCCTAAGCTTTAAAATATTTACTGTCATAAGTATCAATAATGCAGATGCATAAAAGAACACTTTTCAAGGTAACATCAGCAACAATTCAAAGGTTATTGATCTTCATTAGTTCTTAACATCTTTTCAAACTATGCCATCCCCAAGTGGAGCCACTGTTAGGTTCCTATACCAATATGAGTCATCATTTTGAATGGCTAAGGCTAAGCCTTGTAATACTGTACATACATTTTCTTTCTGCAAATGTTTTCCATATTAAAAAATTAAAAAAAATAAATAGGGTATGTCCTAAAAGAAAAATCAAAGGACAAAAAGAATGAGAAAAGGCCAAAAAATGAAAATATATGAACCCCCAAAAAAAACAAAAAGAGACAATGAAAGTAAGCAAGTCTATATGCCACTACTATTTATTTTTTTGCATAATAATGATTGTGTGCAGCTTGTTATTCATGCCAGAATCCATGGTAATCAAAAGTTTTAATCTTGATTATATTATGCTTTGAATTTTATGTTTATAGTTAGAGAATAAAATCTGACCAAACAGTTTAATCTTGGTAGATTATTAGATAGGTAGAGAAAATAAAAGGAGCTCATAAGCTTAATTCGAGCCCTTGGATGATATAAGGTTAGAAATACATAGTTTATTTTATTAAAGAAAATATAGAATAAGGGTTTGCTAGCCTAAATGCACCCAAATAAATGAAGAAAAAATGTTAGAATAAGAGATGGGTAAGTAGAAGAAAGGTTGATTTACTACAAAGTTAATTGGATCGAAACACATGCATCATGCTTAGATACATATTTCAACATCTATGATCAATTATGAAGGCAAAAGCAAAGGTTTACAAGTTCACATGATTAACTCCCCCTCACTCATATTTCCCCTTAACTTACTAATTTCCTATCCACAATTATGTTCTAGTACTTTAAATCCTACAAGTCAAAGAGGCTCAAAGCATTTCTCTAACTTTTGGTGGGACTGGACCCTTGGCTTAATGACTTATGGACACAAGTAATATAATCCCCATCATAAAATCTACACCCTCGCGCGCCCCCCTCCCCCCCCCATCATTTCCCTAATGAAACCCATTTTCCTAAGGTTAAAACTCTTTTGCCTAGGAAAAGTAAAAACAATTCCATGTTAAAGCCCTTTTCATTCCAAAAACCCACAAAAAGTACTTTATCCTAAGTGCCAAATGTACGAAATAAAATGCACATATTTTACATTATGTTAAGGATATAGTCACTCTTCTCATCACTTTTCATATTAATTTTTAACATTATTATATAACTCCCCGATGAAACCCTTTTTCCCGTATATTAACTAAATCCCATTGTAAATACCCCCAACCCTTAGTTTTAATAGAAACTAATATGTTTGCCTCATATCCCAACAAAACCCACTTAATTTACCAAATCTCAGTAAACCTAAGTTAATCTCATCATTAAGTTCCACCCGATCCCCTAACCTCGTGATTAACCCCACGTTAATCACACACCGTCGTGATTAAGGCCCCCGGGCCCCTCTTAAACTCCCGTTCATTTCCTCGGCGCAAGTTTTTTGCCCAACTACTATTAGATCAACTTCTCACTCATTCAATGGTCCATAGCCATATCGGTTGCACTCAATGGACGAACGTTACCCACCCGATAAAGTGGTTTTCCCCGACCCCCTGAAGGCTACATGTCAAGCTCTAGACTATATAGGGTGACTCCTCTCGAAAACCACCTTTGCCTCATAAGAGGTGCGATGGCCTAAGAAACTGCCTCCCCACTCAACCTGCCAAACCAGCTACTGTTCATTCGAAATTGCTGCCAAAAAGTAACCATTGCCCCATAAAGAGGCTGAGAGACCCTTTTTCACCCTTTTTCGCTCATTTTCTCTGTGAACCAATGTGATTCCTGCAAATGTCAAATTCACCATTTGAACTCTAAATTCACCCCCGATGAAAGTTGCAGAGACCAAAGTCAACCTATCTATCTGTACCAGATTCATTCAGACCTCTGCAGTTGCCATGAACTCTATAATTTGCAGATTATTCACCCAATTCCAGGTATTTCACCACAAATTACCACTCACCCTTTCAAATTCGGAAATGCTCATCCTTGTATAATGTTTCAATTAAGTAAAATTAATTGAATAAATACTTTAAATTTAAAAACCTGCGGCCGAAACCTATGAATAATCCCAATTATTGTGAAAAACTTATGAATAAACCTATAAAGCCAAATTTAAATCCACATGAACTAAATTATGGTTACCCCTATTACATTAGACATTGGATCTGTCACAACTCCCCATTTGGACCTCAGCCACCTTCCCTTGGTTGACAGGGATTTCCAAATCAAGGATACATCTACCTAAATACCTCCCCATGAGGTTATTTGCTCTAGAGTACTATAGGCAAGTAATGAACTCTGAAGAGATAAATTTTGTATTGGCCAAGAAAAGATCACAATTCAAAGTAAAAAACCAGTTAGGCCCCTTTATCTGCAATTATGGAGAGACAGGGAAGAAGGTAGACCAAATTTTGCAGAAAATGAAGTTCCAAAAGAGTTTCATGTGCAGGAATGACCTTCGAGAATTTATGACTAGATTGAGAAAGAAGGTCAAGTTGGGATCTTATATTCACCACCCCATACTAGAGATAGAAAGATATGCAAATCAATCTGAGTGGGTGGAAAACACTCTTGTAGACAAAGTACTTACAAAGGTAGATATACAAATTGACTTATGTGACTTAGAAAGATATTTTGATGAGTGCTTGTTTCTACAGGTACTTGAAAAACAAGAGCTAGCCATGATCACCCTTCCTACCATGCAGACTCCTCAGAATGAGGAAAAGAGCCCCAAAAGGACCAGGGAGGAACCCTCAAGTTCAGGAATGGGCACATCAAATATATAGTATGGGACCAGTCAGAGCAAAAGACCTAGGCTAAATCCTGTTTCAGAGCAGGAAGACATAGAAGGCTCAGTAGAAATAATTGATACTGAGCTAGACAGAAGTAAAGGCACAACTCTATTTGAGGAAACAAAGGGGCCATCTACATCACAGACCCAAATTTTGGAAAGATAGCTAAGTGTAGAAGTATCCTCATTTAGTAGGCCTGCTGATAAGGATAATGATATAAAGGATAGATATAAAGAGATCAAGATGAGAAATGAGAAACTAAAGGCTCAAACTTATGCTCAGTATCTCTAACTCACACCTACCAACCAAACAAGGTTGATGTCAGCTTTTGACATCAAAGAGGGAAAACTACAGATGTCCTTCATAAAACCAACTACACAATAGCCAAGGAAATTAGCAGATTACAAGATAATTTATTTTGAAGTGATGGAAAGGGATATTCATCCCATAGACCAAATTTAATTTCATAAACAGTCCAGAGAGATGATATACTCCACCCTCACAGGTAAAGTCATAGCTGCTCATCAGTTACAGAATTCATTGAGCAATATCTCAGCTTAATATAAATTAGAGGAGGCCTCCTCACAGGCCAAGGATACTAGAATCAAGTCTTTGGAAGACTTCGTGATTGAATTGGGACTGTCACGCGGAATGAGTCGAGGTTGCGAACAAGATCGGCCTTCCTAGTATCTACTGATATCTAGTGACAAGCAAGCCAATCAAAAACTATCTTTCTCTAAATATGCGATTAAAACAAAGGCAAACGAGTGTTTTAGGCCTACCTTGGATCCAATGCAAGTTTGTGGAAGCCTCGCTCCCTCACTCCAAATGAGCTTCCTCGAAGTGTATTCTGCAAACACAAACAAGAAAACAATTAAATAGCACCTGAAAAGCCAATATTATAAAGCATATTCATCATAATGATCAAGGAGATTATGAAACAAACCACATAAGACAATTTTTTGAGAAAAATGAATCTGATTGTTTAATCAATAAAGAAGAACTTACAACCGTGCTTTGATGCGTACAAGCTCTCCCAGGGTCTGACAAAAGCTCCTCTACTTTGACAAGTTTCACTCACTTCCCAATGAACCAAAGTATTGATCTTCCTCTCAAGTTTAACTAGGAAGTCCCAATTCCATCAGCATTTACCCTCAAAATGTTAAGCTTCTAACCTCCCTAGCAATTGGCCCAATGCCTTAATTTATAGTGCAATGGAAGGAAGTTACTAGGTCCTCCTTCAAAGGGATAAAGCTGTCCTTCAAAGGGATAGCTCCTCCTATCAAGGGATTAGCTCCTTCTCTTTTGGGATGCATGAACCACTTTGAAGTGAACAATCCACGTCAAAATTCTTCTAGAAACATCTAGAATTAACCCAAAAGTGAGTTTTTTAGGATAAACTTGCGCCTTTTTGACTTTTATAGGGGTACGCACCCACCCCTTTACAGACAGAGCGTGCAGGTACACAGGTATTATGAACAAAGAGTGCGGGTGCGCAGGTAAAAGTAGGAGAAAGTGCGGAACCAGAGTAATATTGATTTTCAATGTCTTTCTCTCTTTTGCAAAGCTTGACATGAAGAGTTGAGGTCTGAGACATGCTTAGGAGGCTAGTATAGTTGATGATAGACCCATACTGACTCCAAATAATCATGGTGACGATATTTTTGTGTAACAGATTGCCCCCTAAAGTGCGAAGTCTGTAGTAGATGAGGATTTCATTTAACATTTAAGAAGACTGAAGTACTTTATCATTTCGAGGATTATCTTGCGGAGAGCCTGGTTGGAACCTGTAAAAACATTCAAGTGCAAAATATATATATGAGATCATATCATTGCTGAGGTAGGCATTCCCATACTCAGATCAAAATTGACTAGGAAACTAAAAACTGACTAGAAGACTAACTACTGCTCTGATATAGGAATGATCTTGTAATACATCATAAGTATAGACACATGTAGACACAGTATGGATGCAGCCATCTGTTTATGAATAGTCTACAATATAATGAATACAAAATTCCTCGCAGCCTGGATGGTGGAAACTAGATCCAGGGTCTTCATTTCTACTCCTCAAAATAGTACGATTCTATCCATGTGAATGAATGTGTCGAAGCCGAACATGGTAGAAACCACTTGATTACCAGTCGATGATGTAAACTGTTAACAAGTGTGAGAGAAACCACCAATAATGACAATGGCTCTCAAAGTACTCAGTACAATCCATGAGATGTGATTAGATGTGTCGATGTCGAACATGTCATGAAATCCTTCGATCGAAGGCCAATGATGCAACCTATCGTTGAAGGCGAGAAACCTGCCATTAAGGCATGTAGATCCCAAGGTACTGGCGATTTCTAGATCATCTTTCTAGATAAAGAGCTGAAGTCTAAAGAAAGCGATCCGTCGTAGGAAAGCCCACAACACGAAATCATAGATCAAGTTTGAAGAAATTTAGTTGCAAGGAATGACTCAGGGATGGTCAAGATGGATGACAGATATTTTTGCAAAAAAATGGCTTATTGGCACTGACCTCTTGAACACACAACGACACAACAGATGGTTTGGTGACGATTGACCCAAAGTTAATACCTAGAAACCGGCTGAAGACTTTCAATGTGGTTCGATCAACTGTTAGGCAAAGGATTTCCCAACCCAGGTGAATGAAAGTGTCGTGTTCAAGAGTGGTTAGTAAGTATGACAAACAGACTCATTTTTCTCTCTTTCCCCCACCATTTCTGGAAAGTACCTCTTTATTTTTTTACAAGCTTGAGGAGGATAACATATGCTTGATTATAAGCTCATCCTTCGAATGAGTCCAACTTAGTTTAAATTCGAACCCTAAGAAGGAGTGGTCCGTTCTTTTTTGTAATTGAACAAGTCCTTTACTGTCGAAATTTTAACGAGTCCAGTATAGGAGAAACTCGGCGTTTTTCTTTTTAGAGAGTCTGAAAAAACTTAAGAAGACTCCAGGGTTGACTTTGTCGTACATTTGTGTCTCCCAAGCCTGAAAAAGTATAAAATAATACTTGAGAGAACCGCTTGATCTTTTATGACCAAGGAGTACTTTTCGTAATTAGTGCCTCTGATCTGAAAAAGTAAAAAAGCAATCAACGACACGTCGTTTTATGACCAATATCGAATTTTAAATGACAAAAACTCGACGATCTTTTCGTGTTTTTACGGTCAGAAAAGGGCTGTAAGAGGACCGTCTTTTTAGTTCCGTTTTAACGAGCTTAAAAAGAAAAACTTGGCAATATTTTCATGTTTTAGGAGTCAGAAAAGAGCTTGAAGGTGACTCTAATGTTTTTTCGTTGAAAATGACCGATTTCGCCTGAAAAATCCGTTATCCTGAACAAAAACTCAAACAATATTCATACCTGTTTAAAAATGGGTAAAAATGTCGCAAAAAACACCTTTTCAAAGTGAAACATAAACAAATTTGAAATTTATTTACTCAAAAAACTTATAAAAAGGACTTTTTACCATTCATTTTTACTGTTTGAGATTTGGGTGAGAAAAAAGGGCTTTTGACCAGAAACTTCCCGTGAAGATTGCGGAAAATCCGTCCGTCGGAATCGAATGCCGTTTCCTCCAAGTAATCCACATCATCCTACTCTTCATTTCTATCCGTTTGAATTTGTTTTTTATGGGTTGATTTTTATTTTTAGGAGGTTTTTAGGTTTCAAAACCCGCGCGTGGGGGCCCGCGGGTTTACCACAGGGGACCCGCGTACCTCGACTTTTTTGCAATGGGAGAAAAGTCGGGGGTACACACCTGCCATGAAGGCAAGGTGCGGGCCTCACGCACTATCCCTAACAAGAGGGTGCGTACCCCGCGCAAAGGTTTGTAAAAACCTAACTAACTCAAAAATTACCCAAAGAAATCAATGTTATGTATTCTAATTCGCCTTTTTACTTTGATGTAGGATAAACATCATGCTTGATTGGCGAGAACAGGAGCATGAGGATGTAGACCTTGTCGCGATGAATCATCAACCTTCGATTGATGCATTGAAGGCATGTGGCTTATACAAATTCTGGGCCATACCTGGCATGAGGGCCCAAGTGGACTTTTTGCAGTGGCTAGTTGATAGATGGAGTATACAGGACCGGTGCTTCTTTATTGGTGGGCACCAGCTCGAAATCGAACCAGTAGATATATACTTTTTGACTGGTTTGCCTAGGAGAGGTGAACATTTGACTCTATTTGAGGCCAGGGCAGGTGGCCAGTCTGTCGAGAGCCTCCGGCTAGAGTACTGCAACGTCTAGAACCGAGACAAAGGGATAGATATCAAAACCATATCCCGTCTTGAACTCATGGTTATTGGGTTTATAGTTACTAGACTCTGTGGTAGGGCAACGCTACACATAGCCACCGGATCCCAGATGCGGATGGCATTCGATTTCTTTCGAGGCACCATTTTCAACTGGTGCGATGCTGTGTTGGCCAATGTGAAAGGCCAACTGACCAGGGCCAAAAATGGACAACTAAAGACTTTTGGATATGGTGCTATAGTTGTGAGTTTTGGTCTAGAGAGGGTTTTGATGTTGATCCCGCAACACCTCACTGTTGGAGCTGGGCTTCCTCGAGAGCCTAAACTAATGCGATGGGTTGCAGTTATGGTCCGTCATCCTGATGAGGGGACCGAGGTCGTTCGGTTCAAACCTGAGTATTTCCAATGGTTGGAGAACCAGTTTTTTTCTATCCAGGACTTTCCTTATGCTGGGGTTAACTTTCGTGGGGA
This sequence comes from Pinus taeda, assembly GCA_000404065.3. NCBI lineage: Eukaryota > Viridiplantae > Streptophyta > Pinopsida > Pinales > Pinaceae > Pinus > Pinus taeda. The sequence goes on from APFE030610342.1 coordinate 49,680, forward strand.
CCCAGACATGGCTCTTCCACCAGGAGAGCAATGGGATGACTCAGGTAAAATCATTTTCAACATTTTCCTAAAAATGTTTTTTGTTTTTGTTTTTATATCGTCCCAAAACTGATAATAAAAGTTTCAAATGCAGATGTGGGCCCACGGAGACCAGCCGCTCTCTGGCCTTACGAGAGGAAATAACCAGTTGCACCGGCTCCAACCCCACAGGACGAATCAGCAGAGACTTTGGCCGAGTTGGAGAGCCATTTAGAGCGCCTGACAGGGGACATTCCAGAGACCAGCATAGATGACATCCCTCGTCGACTTCAGCGCTATGTGATTGGGGTCCCAGGACCTTTTAGGAGGTTCCTTTGTAAGGTGGCCCGTGCAGTTGTTTCGTATCGAGATCATCACCAGTGATGGGATGATCGCTTATTGTAGTCACACATGACATTTTGCTTTTTGTACCTATCATTTTTGCCGATCATAAGGTGTTTTTCAACCTATGATCGAGGACGATGTATATTTTGACACACTCCTATATTATATGATATCACTATTACCGACTTATCTTGTTAAACATGTTATGGAATGTTTTTAAATTTACTTGTATGATTATTGCACATGTCTATTTAACATTTGAGAAGAAATTGCATCTGCTAATGTATTTAAAGATCTTGGAATATGCTGATATTCAATATAGTCAAATTCACGTTCCAAGAGACGCACACTCAAAAATAATCTCAATAAAACTAGATTTCTAATGGCGTATACTCTATTAAGTTGTAATACAACGAGTTCAGAATCTAACCTCACTATCAAACTCCGAATCCCAAATGAAATAGATTCAGATAATAACTCAATCACTGCACTATATTCTGCAATGTCGTTTGTTGTTTGACCGAGGCTTACCCCATGCATAGATACCAACTCGTAAGAGGGCGAATAGATAACCCAAGCTGTGGAAGAAATATTCTGTGTACTATGACAAGCACCATCAGCGAAACCAATGTATGTTTGGAGAGGCGTCGACATTTGTGACATCAAGATTAAAATCAAGATAAGCGGGAATAACGACGAAAAACTCTCTCTAAGCTAAGCACACTTTTTAATCTAAAGCACACCAGCTAGAAGAAAAACTAACCTAACTAAAAAATCTTCACACTCATTTTAAGCATAATACCTCTTCAGGTAAAGGCCATTTCCGGGTTTACCTAAAGAGACCCCGTCAAAGTATACCAATTCATAGGACCCTTTTGCTAGCTTTTGCTTGACAATATAGGGACCATTCCACATAGGCACGAATTTTCCAACGCCTAATTTATCATTTTCCTGATCGTACAATAAGACTAGATCTCCTTCTGAAAAATTTCGAGGGCTCACATTTCGATCATACTGAGATTTAATACGTTTTGCATGAGATTCAATCGCTAATGCAACATCGCATTGATTGTCATCTAGCTGAGCCAATTATAACAAACATCGTTCCTCTTCAGAAGTGGCTGGAAGTAACTCGATGGCCATTCGCAATGATGGGATTTCACACTCAATGGGTAACACAACTTCCAGAACATAAACTAGTTGGAAAGGAGTGAAACCTGTTGATGTTTTTACTGAGGTTCGATACGCCCAAAGTGCTGAAAATATCATGTTGTGCCAATTTGACCGATGAATCCCAATGATTCGTCAGATCATGATGACTAGAACTTTGTTGATGGCTTCAACCAGGCCATTAGCTTGTGGATAATAAGGAGTTGAACTGTCGTGACGCAAGCCAAGCTGGCTTCTAAGTTCGGTCATCATAACGTTTCGAAAATGACACCCATGATCAGTGATAATCGCTTGTGGAACACCAAACCTAGCAATTATATGATTGAATACGAAAATTGCAGTTGTTTTTTTGTCTGCCTCAAATGTAGGCATCGCCTCGGCCCACTTGGTAAAATAATCTACCGCAAGGATAATATACGCATGCCCCCCGGCCGAGTGAGGGTTACATGTAATAAAATTGATACCCCATTTGGAAAAAGGACCAACAAAAATTATAGGGTGAAGAGGAGCAGGTGGAGCGCGCATCTTTCGATCAAAAATTTGGCAGTTGTGGCATTTTTGGACCGCAATAATACAATCTTTAAACATAGACGGCCAGAAGTAGCCAGCGCGCAGTATCTTTTGGGCTGTGGCATACCCAGACATATGACCGCCACACGCTCCAGAGTGACAGTCATTTAGGACCCTTTCAGCTTCCTCATGAGTCAAACAACGTCGAAAAACAGAGTCCGCCCCATGATGATAAAGAGTATCTCCAATAATTTTGAATTGTTGGGACTGGAATCGTATTTTTCGACGTTCCGATCGTGAAATATCTGGCCGAAAGGATTGGGTTTGGAGATAAACGATGATATCCCCCTACCACGGATCTAAAGCACTGATTAGAAACAAGGATTTGTCCGCAATGGGCTCCTCCGCCACAGTTTCTGTGTCAGCACGCGGGAAGTCACACATTAATTCTGCAAAAACTAAAGCTTTCTTTGACTTAGACTTTTCAAACTCCAAATCGAACTCCTGCAAGATGACAATCCATTTGGAGTACTTGCCCCCCAGCAATTGCTTGGTTAAAATATAGATCATAGGGTTGCAATCAGAAATAACTGTAGTCTTACGTAGTAAAATGTAATGACGAAAACGTTGGACAGCTTGAACAGCTGCCAATGCCAATTTCTCCACATGTGACTATTTTAGCTCAGTTGGATTTAACGTTCGTCTAAGGTAATATATCACATGTTCAGTACCGAATTCATCTTCCTGAACTAACACCATTTCGATGGTGGAATGGGAGGCGGCGAGATACAAGAAGTAATCCTGGTTGTAGTTGGGAGGATGCAACAACGATGCATGGGTCAACGCGTGTTTTAGTGCATCAAAATATTTCTCAGCTATCTCGTCCCAAAAGAATGAAGTATTCTGCTTCAACAACCAGGTAAAGCCCTTTGTGATCTTGGCGTAGTTAGGGATGAATCGACGTAAAAAGTTTTTCTTTCCCTTGCAAACTTTGGAGTTGGCGAAGACTCGAAGGAGGAGGCAATTTGATAATGGCTTCAACCTTCGAGGGATCGACGTGAATGCCGGATTTCGAAACAACAAACCCCAGTAATCGACCCGTTTCAATACAAAAAACACACTTGTGGGGGTTTAACCTAATCCGATAATGCCTACACCTCATAAAGATTGCTCTTAAATGGACGAGATGATCAGCTCGATGTAATGAATGAGCAGGCAAGTCATCGAGATAGGGTTGCACAATGTGCTTGATATCATGAAAACAGACATGGTGCGTTGAAAATTTGCCCCGACATTCTTAAGCCCAAAAGGTAATTTGCAATAAGAAAATGTCCCCCACGGACAAATGAATGTCGTTTTTGGTTGATCAGCAGGTATAATATTGATTTGATTGTATCTGGAAAAGCCATCCATAAAGGAGAAAATTTCACTGTCGGCACAATCGTCAATGATTTGATCGATATAGGGAGTAGGGTAATTGTCCTTTGGAAAGGCTCGATTAATGTCCCTATAGTCGATACATATTCCTATTGTACCTTGTTTTTTGTTAATAGGAACAATATTCGATACCCAATCCGTTAATGGGATCGGATAAATGAAACCTGCTTTGAGTAATTTTTCAACTTCTGATTTAATCACAACAACTTTTCTTGGGTGAATCTGACACAAACGTTGCCGAACAGGTTTAGCATCCGGTTAAGTTTTGATTTCATGAATTACAGTTGCTGGGTCAATTCCTGGCATTTCCTCATATGACCAGGCAAACACGTCGTGGAATTCTTGAAATAGGGCCTTATATGTTTGAATTTCATCTTCCGTACAAGAGGCACCTATATGAACATTTTCAATAATTCCAGGCTTAACTGAAATGTCAAGGGGAATAGTTTGAGAAATATTTCCCAAGTTTAACTCGGAATCATGATGTTTCATTGGATTCTGAGCGTCCTTAACATATTCAGTCGTAAAAATTGATGAAAAATCATTTTCAAAACGATCACTCTCAGGTAAAAACGAAGATCTGTGATGAAGATCTTCCCATGGTAACTCATCGACGCATAGGATTTCACGAATTTTCTCATCCATTTGAACAAGTTCAGAAAACGTTATTAAATCCGAGTTTGATGTCGAAAGTGCTTACTCATGGACCACATTCATTAAGTCGATTTGGGTTGATGTTGTGTCGGAAAACAACTACACAGTCTGATACACAAGTTCATACGGACTCAAAGGCATAAGAGTACCAAATGAGTCTATCTCAGATTCAGAAGGTATGATCCAAGGATCATCATTAACAATGGTATCTGATGAAATCATATGAATGGTTGCAGTAGAAGATGATGCGTTGATAGGAGGAAAAGGAAAAGTGCCCAGTAAACCGGAATCTTTAACTAGTCCTACTCCAACATCCTTATATGGGATCGTCACTTTACCAACATGCTGAATGCTCTCAGCAGAGGCTGGGTCAGATGAAAAGTAAGACAACTGGTCTAAGGTTACGATCTTTCCATTATGAGGGAACTTTATAAGCCGAAAGACCGATGAAACGACAGTTGTCATAGCGTAAGACCAACTACGACCCAAGAGAAGGTTGTAATCTAGAGGGGCATCAACCACCTCCACATCTAGATTAATGGTTTTACCTTCAACCCCTATAGGTAGGTCCTGTAAAGTGCCGAAAGGATGAAACCCACGGCCATCAAAGGCCTTAAGAATTGTCGGGGATTGATTTAGTGAAGGAGAACCAAGTGATCTCCAACACTGTATCGACATAATACACGTGGAAGCTCCCTCATCAATCACACTCCTATGAACAGGTTTGTTTTTTAATATCACTGGAATCTGGACAGCCATCTGATGAGGTAAGCGCAGTGCACTATTTTCTAGATCGAAGATTATAAGGTTCGGATCCTGAACGTCAACAGCTCCTATAGCCGAAAACAGCAACTTGCGTTGTGTTGGACAAGATTGCAGCACTTCTAAAGCTGACATTGCTGAGGGGGAAATAGCTAAATCCTCAACAATGTTATAGTTCTGAGCTGCTCTCGCATGTGGATTGAAAGCAGACTTTCGAAGTATACCCTTGGCGAGCGGTTTGATTACTAAGTCTGGATTAGGTTTCTCGATCTGTAGTGGATCGGAACCGGGAGCTCAGGTTGATGGATTAGAATGAGAAGATTCTGCTTCTTTACCATCAATAGGACTTTTACTGCCATAATCTTGCGATCGAGTCGCAATCCTAACATGGGACATCATCAGTATGGGTTCTTCGTTGGCACTTGAGGAAGAACCTATCATCTTACTGTCTTGATTTGGAAAAGGATCCTTCAAAACAGCAGGAGTTTGGGAACCTTTGACAATTTTCTCAACCTCTACACGATGAGGGCAGTCTCTTGTAAAATGTTCTTCATCACAAATGAGACACGGATAACGAGGTTTTCATTTTTCATCAGTTGATTCCGCTTTTTCTGGTTTCTTTTTCGAATTCTTATATGTTTTATTCTTCTTCTTCCCTTTCTTCTTACCAGTGATTTTTGATTTAGCTGTAGATGACTCTACAACATGAATATCGGCGGAAAGTTCCGCGGAAGAATCTCCTGTCAGGGAATCTGGCAAGGTTATGATAGGAGAAGAATTCTTGGAAGACTTCTTCTTACTTTTGGTATTAACCGTACCAATCATGCCATCAGCGGCATGAGACCCTGAAGGAGCTGCAGCGATTTAATTTTGTTTGGGTAGATCGGGGATTTTCTCATGTAACGTACCTGACTGAGTATAAACTAAGTCAAGGTATTGTGCTTGAGCAATTACTTGCTCCTCAGTAACAACTCTGGCCTTAGCCACATCCTCAGTGATCTTGGGCAGTAAATATTTTACAAACCATTCAGCTAAGATCTGATCCGGGATAAAAACTTTCACTAAACGACGTCGACGTCTCCATTCATGAATATGATCTAAAATGTAAGTGGATGTTGACTGCTTTAACGATGTTAATAATTTCGTGCCATTGTCATATCTGACTGGCAACTGAAAATTAGTTAAAAACGAAGTAGCTAACTGACTAAAGTTATAAAAAGTGGCTCGCGGTAACTTGATGTACCACTTGGTCACAAGACCAATTAGAGTGCACTGGAAAAGTCGTAAACGAATTGAATCATCTGAAATGGAATTAGACGCACACCAGACGTGATAAGTCATCACATGGTTCAACGAGTCCTCTCCTGGCTTACCTTCGAACTTAGGAATATCACTGGGCAACTTATGCAACATTGGCGGCCAATATTGAAGATAGTTAATTGGATCGTTCGTAAGGCGCGTCAAGTCAGGCAAGTACAAAGTTGCGCTAAACGGCAACTGACGATTAGGGTCCCTAAAACTCTGGGTCTGCAGACCTACCCCAAGAGGAGGATATCCAGGATAGCTAGGAATTGGAATTGCATTTGGGAAATTCTGTCCTCCTGGAAAACCAGGATTAACCGGACCATACTGGGGTTGCTGAGGTTGTTGATATGTATACCCAGGGTATGGTTGATACTGATAGACTGGTTGTTGTTCAGCAGGACCGTATTGGAATTTTCCTTGGTACTGTTGTTGAATAAACTGAGGTTGAGTGGTGACAACCGTACTTAAACCTGGTTGTCCTACAGGCATCTGAACCGAAGTGTGGACTGTGGGTCCAGACTGAGGTAAAGATGTCTGAGGAGTAGATACAGGGACAGTAGAAACCAGAGCTGTCGATACTCCAGAAGAAGGTGGGGTAGAGGCAGCAGATGTTGCAGTAGTTGCAGCAGACGTTTGAGGTGGAGTACGAAGTGTACTAGGCCTAGACTAAGAAACTACAAAAGGTGCATAAGTTTGAACAGTAGACTGGACAGGTTGCTGGGATGAACCAGAAACCAAGGGTTGTCCAATTTGAGATGACAACTGCGCATTCGGTTGCAAGACTTGTTGGGATTGAGATGGATCCCACACTAAATTCGTTCCGGGGTATGGACCCATAACAGGTTGAGGATATTGAGGACCATAATTGGGTTGAGGGTAGGGTTGATAATATGATTGACCAGAAAGTGTTTGATAACCTTGGGTTGGGTACTGACCTTGGGGTTGATAACCCTGAGGCACGTACTGACACTAGGGTTGACCTTGAGGTACATATTGATACTGGGGTTGACCTTGAAGTACATATTGATATTGAGGTTGACCTTGAGGTACATATTGAGTCTGGGGTTGACCTTGAGGAACATACTGTCCCGTAAGTATGTACTCTCCTTGAGGTTGCCCCCCAGGCACAAATTGAGTACCTTGAGGTTGCCCCCCAGGCACAAATTGAGTACCTTGAGGTTGCCCCCCAGGCACATACTGAGTACTTTGAGGTTGCCCCCCAGGCACATACTGGGTACCTTGAGGTTGCCCCCCAGGCGGTGACTGGTCACCTTGCGGTTGAGGATTGGGAATAGAACCTGACATCATGAGAATATCTTCTACACTCAATGGTTTAGTACCATTATTTCTAGTTAATAACCCTTGTTCAATAGGTCGAGGAGATGCTCCCAAAAAAGTACCAGGAATGGACTAATACCGAGCGGGAACAGAAGGACCACCGTACAAAAAGGCTTCCGGAGATTGAGAAAACATGGAAAACTATTTGGACATATTTAACGGAGGATAGTAACCTCTAGGTGTTGGGTGATAAGAAATACGAGGTGGTGAAAAACTTAGTCCCAGGTTTTCCAAAAAATTAGTCAATGAAAGATACCAAGCACTGCTCCTAGGTGGACTGTAAAAGATTGATTCACGCTCTCTAAGTTCTGTAACAGGTCGATCTTCAGCAATAGGGATGCCTTCTTCTTTTTTCGGAATAGCAAGTTCTTCAATAGCTATTAGTCCAGAAGGAAGATTTTGGGTAATTATTCTTTGTACCCTAGGTGAACTAGTACCATTGGAAGCTGGAGAGGCAAACCCTGATGTTGGAGTAGCAGTAATTTAAGATTTGGGTTCAGATATTTCAGGTTCTTCACCTATATCACTAGTATATGAAACACTACCAGTAACTTCGGAAACAGACACAGACTGTGTACTATAATCTGTTACTAAAGCTTGAAAATCAGGATGTACCACCAAAGAAGACTCTCCTTCTTCAGGTGACCCAAATCTACTGTCTCTAGGAGTTACCAGGGCTCGTAGCCCTTCAGGCTGGCTCGGTGAAAACTCAGGAGGTTGGCCCCGAAGTCTACGTGACTTCCTCGGTAATTCAGCCACGGTTAAATATTTTAACTATTTCACATGAAAACAAAGTAAAATCTCAAAGAAAACCACCTAAAGCCTCTAAAGAACCAAACAAATTGAATCACACGCCTAAAGAATCTAGGAGATCAAACCACACACAAACAGTAACTTTCCGTACTGTAAACACTAGTTGGTGATGAAATCCAACATCGCAGAGTTCAATACAGAAATGGCGGTTGGAATAGTTACCCTGGCAACCTGCTTAATGAATAGACTGGCACAATTTCCTCCACTAAACCGTCTCGAGTGAAGAGAACCCCCCAGAAAATCCAAGTGAGTCTAGCCGACATCTGCTCCAGGTACAATGGGATCTTCCCACCACTTTCACCTTAGGAAGAACCCTATAGAATATGGTCACTATGATCACCAACGGAAACAAATATACCTGGGGGAATAGTCTATGATCCGATACGCACGCAAGGGCAGAGTAGCAAGCTCAATCCCTTTGAAGGCTCCTTGACATAATCCAAGGTTTACCAACAAGTGACCCCAGGCTCGACAATGGTTAATCCGAGGTTTACAGTTTTTAATACGTGAATATCTGGCATCGTTCCTAATGAGGAAGCATTGATTCCCACACTAGTTTGGACATGATCTCGTGCTTCTCCTTTAAGAGGATCTTTCCCAGAGCATAGATGCAACAGTTGGATTTTTCTCCTACCGCAAGATACAGCTACTTGTTTGTTTTACTGTCTTGGAGAGTTGATTACTCCCTACTCTAAGACACTAGCCTAAGCTATGTTGGTCTAATGGAGCCCTAGAAATAAGAATATTACTAGATTTATTTTACTTTAAGCGTTATTTTTATTGGTTTTTCTTTATGTCAAGAGGTGCGGAGATGAAACTCGTGGTGTGAAGACTTGACTCGAAATCACTAAAAATGCACTTAAGATGATTAAGAAATCTTTTCCCTTCAATGAACTTCTAGCTAGGAAAGAGTTTGAGAATGCAAATGCTTGTAAACACAAATCATTCTTAAAAAACAAATTAAAAGAAGAGTTTTTGTCTTTTCCAATGCACTCAAAACGAGACAACTATTTATATTCACAAAAATTTCCCTTTTCTTTCAAACGCTCAAATTCTACAAAAACAAACTTTTTCAAAAGAGAGATTTTTTATTTTTATAAAACACTCAAAACTATGGACAAAGCAAATCTTGAGAAAACTATGAATAAAGCAAATCTTAAGATCTACAAACTATAAAAAACTAATTGAAGTAAAAGCTTACAAGATGTTTTTTTTTAAGGATGTTTTACTTGGCGATAAGCAAACCAAGGACTAACTTGTCCAGAATCACAAATCAGTCAAAAAACAAGTAATTTTTTTTGTTCTCTTTTGTAAAAATGAAATCCAAACTTTTAACACAAGCTTTTTTGAAGTTCCGCAAAGAGAAAACACAAGATGGATTCCTCAACAAAGGTAGATTTTGCAAATGGTCAGACTCATAAGGAGGCCAGTAAAAGCCAAGGTGATCTGAGGCTTCTACGCTTCTAAGCTCTGAGCTACTACACGACCAAAATGAAAATCAAGACCGGCAACCAAAAATTCTAGGAATTTCACCTAAAACCCTAACACCAATGGAATTAAACCAAGGAAAGCTTTTAACAAGTCA